>JXPH01016202.1:0-21149 GCA_001014845.1 Mochlonyx cinctipes
ATACTTTATATTATATTATTTATCCATAAAAATATTAGCCAAAATTTGCGCATATGAACAAATGCTGCCGGTTTTTTCTGAAGAAAAATGTACCACAGGGCAATAANGATAAAAAAGCCGATCCTGAAAAGGATGACCTGATATGTCCTAAACAGGATAAATACGGGACTATCCTGAGATCATCCTTCGATAGCCTCGATAGGAAACAATTTTAATAATTTTCAGCGAGATGTGAATGAATATGGCAGTTTTAAAATCAGGGGTTAAAGAAGATTAAGGAGCCTACCAAATAGACAAAAATATGAAAAAAGTGGAAAATAAAAAATCGGAAAATTATAGAAATTGATTGTTGATCCTTTTCGATGTTTTAAATTTTACCGGGAAAGTTTTCAGTTTTTGTTTACAACTTTTACAATTTTCTATTAAATTTTTGCCACATTTTCTGCAGTATAAAATACTTGAAATTGTGGCAACACAAACTTATTGCAGGGAAAATAATCAGATAATCATTATTATTGAAATATTTAAATTTGGGCGATACCGAGTATTGGCATTTCTGGTTTGACAGGCAACCTTCAACTTTGCATTATTACAAATGTAATACTTATTTCATGATTAATACTTGAACAAGATGATGATAAACAGTAGATCGATCCTGCATTCTTTGAAATATTTTGAAGAAGAGTTGCGGTGTGGTGTGCAGAAGTGGAAATGATTCATAAAATTACTCTTGTCACTAATCTATTTTAATTAACCCAATGTGCGTATTGTACTCAAATTTGGTCTCTTTTATTAGTTAGAGTCGAAATTTTTATTTCTACTTACATACGTAAAGAAACTTCAGCGTCGTTTGTATATGAATCGCGATTATAAATATAATAATATAGGTATGTTTTATGGATTGAAAACTGTAAATAGATTAACGAACTCAGAGATTAAAGAGAATTGAGAAATTATTTAGAAAAGAATAAGCACAAATGAATTTTGATGCTTCACACTCTTAAGGCTCTATTCACCAATCGTTCAGTTGATTGGAGATTTTGTTTTGCAAACCCAACCAAAAAAGTATGCTGAAGTTATGTTAAGCTTAATATAATTTTAAGCCTTTTTTGAGGATAAGTTAAGCATCACTGGATACTAAAGTTTAAGATAATTTTAGTTCTGATGTTAGAGTTACACTGAATTTTAATCAACCTGCTGACCTGCTATGTCGGCTATGTCAGCATCAAAAACATAATTTATTCAATTTTTTAGAATTATTTTGGTGACATAGGGTATACGGTAATTTATTCATTTTATAGGCCTAATATTACAGAAAAGATTTTTCTGTTTGACACATTTTTACCAATTTAATGTGGGCACATTATGGCCACAAAAGTGGCAAACTGGAGACATTGTGGACTTTTTCACGAACAAAATAAAAGTTCAGTTTTTGTTCTAGCTTTAACAATTTTCTATGAAATTTTTTGTCAAATTTTCTGCTGTATTAAATACTTAAATTTGTGGCAACCCAGACTTATTGCAGGCGCAGTCTAAATTGAGAATGAAATTCAGAATAGTTTTAGTCTATTTTTTACTTTAACTGAAAGTCAAAGTCCAAAAATGAAAATCACCCAAATAAACTTTAAAACACGTTTTGGACCTCTAGGAATCATTTCCGACCAAAATTGGTTGGACGTCTGTTAGTCGGTTGGGCGATCCCACGATCCGTGGACACTTTTTTTGTCTCAAGAAAACTCCTGGACGGTTTGTCTGATCGAACTGAAATTTTGTAGGAAGTATTCATTTGATAAGGACACGCGATCCATTCATATGAGAGCCCGTAATTGGACAAAGGCTTCTGTGGGCTCCCATACAAATGTTCGTCATTTTATCGATAAAAACGATATCAATCACACATTTGAGAATAAAATCTTTCGAATTTTTAGCCAAGATTATCAATTGGTACCCATGTTATGCCCGGCCATTTTTAGCCCAATCGGACAAAGGCTTCTGTGGGCTTCCATACAAAGTCGACATTTTTATACCAAAAATGATTAATTTTTATAATAAAACGGCGGAACGTCATCNTATACCAAAAATGATTAATTTTTATAATAATACGGCGTAACGTCATCAATAATGAGTACGGCCCTCCTTATGGCAGCCCTTATTAACCGGAGCGACGTCAGGAGCGGAGGCATAGAACAAAACTTGAAGTTAAAGTCATGAAGCCGTATCGGCCTGGTTCTTTTGATCGGGATAGGTATCACAGTTTTGATTTTGATTGATTGGATTTTCAAAAACTCTCACCTGGATTATTTACATCCGGGTTTATCCCTGTACAAGAAACAAGCAAAGTAGGAAGTAGGAGCGAAAAACGTAGTGTTTGGGTTTGCAATCCCTGGTTGGTAAAATGTAACCGTCGATAAATATTTAGGAAAACATAACTTACCCATGCACGGACAGTACAAAATGTAACCATTTTCATCAATATCTATTGAAATTGCATTTTTAATGCAAAATATCAACAAAATTACAAGTTTTAACACCATCTTACTCGAAAAAACTAGATTTGTTTACATGCCGACACAAACCACTTTGTTTGGATTTGACGTTACTACGTTGGGTTTACAATGCCGAAGAAATCTCATTTTCAAAATAACTGATGAGCGCGGTTCGAAGTGGCACACTTTCAAGTATCATTCTTAAGACTTAATATTCCAACCGGCTATTTTCCTCATAAATCGTTAAGATGTAGGATCCGGGTAGAGATCGTTAACATTTCCATCAGATTCTGAAATGTCTTCTGCTCAGAAAGTTCAAACTCGTGATCCTGAATTCCAGTCTAAAATGAGTGTGAGATTGAAAATACATATACTGAAATTCAGTTTCAGTCTAAAAAATAAAGTATGACGCTGGCTGGGCCCACTTCTATTCGTTTTGGCATTCAGTTTTTTTTTTTCAGTCTCCGTCGCCACCCATCGAAGTTGCGGCCGCGAAGATTGTTCCTTAACCTGGGGATATATTTGCAGATGTCTTTATTGTCTCCGTTACTGAAGGCTTTCTTAATTTTAGTTCACATTTATTTTTGATATTCAGAATAGTTTCAAAAGACGGAGAAATTTTTTAGAAAATTCTTCGAAAATATGCTAAGATATATCGAGGCATGTCCCGGCATTTGCGTCATCAAATTCTATGATTTATGATTTAATTTGTTGCAAAATCGACGAGTTTTCTAAATAACACCTGTTTTGCGAGTAAAATTTTATTTTTTAATTTAAATTTAAATAATAGATAATACAAATACATATTTACATAAAAAAGACAGTTCAACTGCTAAGCACGACTAAAATACGTTCCAATAATAATATATTATAAGCATCTTTAAATTTAAACGGTCTCCAATTTGCCAGAGCAGCACGAGCAATTCTGAACACCACTTCCGTACGTTATATTTGCAGTTTTAATGTCTGATAGCAGCGACAATATTCGTCCAGCAGTTTCCGTTGATTTAATCTCGGCTTTTGGAAGCTCTTCTTCATTATCAGAAACTCTATTATCGAAGTTAATTATATTGTCACCTTCATTATGGCCGTGATTTCCATTTTTTATTGCACCTCCCTTTTCAATAACTAATTGATGCACTAAAAAGTTTAGTTCTTTCAATTTTAGTTTCATCTTCTCCCGATCATCCGCGAGATGTTGGAGTTGAAAATCGCGTTCCATATCTTTTTGCTTCAACAACCTTCTCTGTTGCTGATACAGCGTTATGTACTCTCCTATCGTTTCCGTTTCCCCCTGCAATTGAAGCACAATGTGTTCTAAACGCTGTTTCTCTTCTGTTAAATCAGCCACCTCCACCATAGTACGCTTAAAACGTTCCTGCAATTTCTCCATAGCTTCATGATTTGGAATGGTAACTGTTGAAGCATTATCGCTCATCACCTCACATTTCTCCAAGCTTTCCTCGTCAATCGTTCGTTTTCTATTCTGGAAATTATTGATTACTTTTAAAAGCTCCTCTTTCTCACATTTTAGCGTCTCTATTTCACGGGTCAAGCAGTTTCCTCCGTCCTTAACATTCTGGTTGCTATCACATTCCACAGATACGGTATTTGGCTCAAATTGTTTTATCTTATTCTGCAGTATTTTCACAAGTTCTTTGGAATTTTGTAGTTCTATTTGAAGCGTGCTGTTGTCATTGCTTCGCGCTTCGTAGTATCGCAATCTGTCGAGTTCCTGGTTTTGTTGGAATATTTGTTTGTTTAGTTCGGTTGTCTCGTGTGCTAGTCTGATCATTTCTTCGTCTTTGTAGTGCAGTTTCTCACGAGTTGAGGCTAATTCTGATTCGATTCCGGAATAATTTGTTTTCATCTCTTTGCAGAGGTGCAGTTCCGTTTGTAGCTTGTCTGTTAGTTCGAGTTTGTCGTTGCTCTGTAAATAATTATATTTTTTATAAAAACGAAACTATAGAAATACAATGTATGTAGCAAACTATTTTTACAAAGGTGTGCAAATATTACACTTTCCAACAACAAATATGACCGAAAAACATTTAAGTGCAGCTTTTTTTGGATACTTTTTTAGAAAATTAAAAACTCAAAGGCTGGGTCTTGAATATTACGGGCTATGGCCCAGTTATCATTGTAAATAACAAGTCAGTTTCTCTAGAAGTAGAAAACTTTCAAAAATATAGAATAGGTTTAGGATACAAGATGGCATTTTGGTTACTACCTTTGAACAGAATTAAAATGAAAGTGACCCAAAGTGTGCCAAAAGTCACCTGAATTGTGCCAAAGGTCATTCGAAGGTCAGCCGAATAGTTCCGAAAGCCAGCCGAACTGTTCGAATCAGAAGCGCGCTCGTTTTTCAAAAAATTCGATCTGGTTAACTTACCGGTTGAGTGAAATTCATTCAGTCAGATCAACTGACTTGACTGAGTTGAAGAAAAATTAATAATTTAAATAGAAAATGTATCCATGAATATTTAATTTTTGTAGAAAATTGTTAAAATTGTTTCCATGGCTTGTCACCCTTTCCGAAAAGACTATAAAAGGCGAGATAAAAGGCGAAAAAAGGTAAGGAAATAGGCCAAGAAGCTTACGCTAGTATATTTTTTAATTTGGCATTGCATATCTAATATGATGCACTTACTTATTTTAAAATTACAAAACCGCTAGAACTGGTTTTGTTGTGGTTGCTCAAAATGGAGTGTTTTCGCCGAATGACCTTCGTTCGAATTTCTTGGAAAAGGGAAATTTCTTAAATCCGACCGACTATGGCATTCGACCGATCGACCGTTTGATAAAATTTATTAGAAAAAAGTGAAAGTTCTAGGAAAATTATTCAAATTTGGTAGAAATGGTTAGAAAAAACGGAAATTTCTTGGGGAATTTTTTAAATCCGACCGACCATGGCATTCGACCGAACGACTTTCGACCGAATGACTACCTCCCATTACTCTAATTTTGGGTGAGGAAAACGGGAAAAAATATTTGAAAAATTCCAAAACCGCAAGGACCGGTATTGTTGTGGTTGCTCAAAATAGGGTAAATGTCTTAAATAGTGACCAAAATAAGCAATTTTTAGTTTTTTTTGCAAATAACTCAGAAGCGAAAGCAGTGATAGATTCATGTTGTAGGGGAGAGTGAGGCTAAACGCACCAACATTTTTCATGTATTCATAATTTTTTTTCCAAATAATTAAAAAAAATATGATTGAATATGGTGAGGAATTCTAATTTCTAACTATTTTACTGATGATCAAAAACTCTGATCCAATTTGAGGATAATTAACGAGTTTTTGGGCTAAAGTTGCCCACAGCCGTTTCGTAGGAAAGTTTCGTTCGCGAAACTTTTCTAAAAAATCTTATTCTGAGTTATTTTAAATATGAAACATACAAAAACGGTTATAAAAACACTAAATAAACTATGTCTAGCCGATATTAACAAAAAAACTTATTAATGTAATATATTATTTTATATTTCCAACGAAATTGTTTGGTTTCGACAAACTTTTCTGTTTTCGTCGATGACAATTTCGTTCGAGTTTGCGTTTGCTGTCATTTACTGACACTGCAAGACACGTATTTTAACCTCACTTCACTTTATTTTGTAGAATTTGTCAATATTTCGAGCAAAAAATGGAGGAACAAAAGTGTGGAAAACAACGATTTCATAATGTTATGTTAGAAGACTTTCGGCTTCAAAAGAAGATTCTTTAGTGAATTTAGTGAGAGACTATCCCATATTATGGGATATTTACTATAAAAACTACCGGAATTGGCAAAAAGACGACATTTGAAAAACTATAGGAAATGTACTCGAAGTTGAAAGAAAGCCAAGAAAGCCTTTGAATCTATACGGGATAAACTCCGTAGAGAGTTAGCGTTGCAAAAAGGAGAAGGTTTGAGCGGTTCAGCAGCTTCCAAGCGAAAAAGGTGGGAGCTGTATGATAGTGTCAGTTTCCTTAAAGACCATATCTACATCAGACCAGGACGAACCAATATAGAACTGAACACTGCTGGTACCGGCTAACTATANGCAAAAAGGAGAAGGTTTGAGCGGTTCAGCAGCTTCCAAGCGAAAAAGGTGGGAGCTGTATGATAGTGTCAGTTTCCTTAAAGACCATATCTACATCAGACCAGGACGAACCAATATAGAACCGCCACTGGTACCGACAAACTCAACAAACTTTTTGGAAAGTACGGCAACATCAGATTTGGCAGGCTATAACGACTCTTCTAGTGACTGTGATGAAGATTTTTGACGTATTTTAAGTGAAAAATTTGCACATGGCGTAAATGCAAACTCGTCACAAATTTCCGAATTTGAGCTATAAGCTGACATAATTGTTGATTTGCAGGATCGCCAAGACAGACCATAAACAAGCCGTGATGTTGGACGTTCCAAAAAGTGTTGCAACGCCATCCGCAGCAAGGCAGGAAAGCAAACAGCAATGACAAAAATAAGTTGTTATTTTGAAATAATTATTTGACAGTTCAAATTTGCGTTTTTATTTCGCGAGTGAAAGTTTCATCCGCATACGAAACGGCTGTTGGCAACTTAGGCTTTGAAAATTCAGTAATTTTAAGCCAAAAAAAACAGTGATTTTTACAGCCTTAAACTTTCTCTAAAATGAAAATATTACCTATATTAAGGCTCCGAGAGGATAGGTATTAATACTACCAAGAGACTTCCCTAATTCAGTAATTTTAAAAATGCTAGCTTTTTTGAAAAAGTCGTTAACGTGCCCAAATTTTAAAAATCTAATTTTCATTTTTTTAATGTCAAAATATATAATTTATAATTCATTTTGAATAAGTATTTCAAAGCTAGAATATGAAATTTAACCAAAATTAGTACTATTTTTGGGTAATTTTTGGAGAAAAAAATATTTGATTAGAAATTCTAAGGNGGGTGTGGTTCGTTTAGCCTCGCCACCTAATATTTCAGAAAACTGGCTATAACGGCATAAAAAAACGGCATAAAAAATCTCTATTTTTCCAGATTATTAAAATAGAACAATTTCCCGTAATTTTGATACCTAGGTCAAGTATTTTTGTGATTGATATTGAACAAAATAAAAAATTGGTAAAACAACAGAATTTTACTTTTTTACCGTAAGTCCCTGGAACCTTATCTGATCTGGCCCAAACTAACATGGATTGAAGGGCATGATAAGAGTAGTGTATGGTAATTTTTGGAATTTTTTTCATTATCTGGAAATATGAAATATTTGAGTACTGAATTTAGCCTTTTGGTGCGTTTAGCCTCACTCCCCCTACTACAAGTGGTAGAGGTCTTTATGGCAAGTCAAATGATAGGTAAGACTAGAAACACTTTTGTAAAGTTTTTTTTAGTGTCTGTAGGTAAGACATCTCACCAAAATTCGGCTTACTATGGCAAAAAATTCCTAAAATTAGCGGTTTTTGAGTTTTTGCTAAATATCTCGTAGGCACTTTAATGGGGCAGGCTTTTAAGGATTAAGTTAAGAGCGCATGAAATAACAAACAAATCATAATTTTGGTTTTTGCGAAAATCATGGAGCAACGCGACCAAGTGACATTAAAAAAAACGTTAAAAACAAAAACCATAACCGTAACCGTTTTCCTCACCCTAGTAAGTGAACCATTAGATCTGATGCCTTTAGCTTTAAAAAATCACTATAAGAAGCAAATTAATTTTCGTGGTCTAAAATTCTAAAGGCAGAATGAATTTGTTAAATTTGATTTGTTTAATGTAAATAGTTTTAGTTAAAATAATACTCACAATGTGCACAAAAGCTCTCTGCATCTCCTCCAGCTGCAGTTTTAATTCAACATTTTGCGCACACGCCCTTGACGCGCCTACTTTTCCACTCTCAATCTCCGTTATCAGTTTTGCGACGTCCGGTTTGTCCATTTGCAATCTTTCGACTGTTAGCTGGAGATCGTTTATTATTTCATTGGATTCCCTTAATTTGTCTTCGTATTCCCTCTTCAAAATTTCGACATTTTCATTTTGTTTCTAAAAATAAGAGCAATAATTAAGAGGACGATTAAATTTTTAATTTTTTTTTTTACTTTACCATATATTCTGCCCTCTCCATCTCCATATTTGAAACTTTTTCCCTCAAAATCTTCATCTCGCTTTCCATTGCAGCGGTTTTTGTATCTTCAACGTCATTTTGATGCGAATAAGTGTGCTGTTTTGTGAGCTGGAGCTGAATTTGCTTCTCTAGCTCGCTTATATGACGCACAAGCTCGTCTTCCCGATGGGAAAGCCTTGAATTTTCCATTGTTACCTCTTGCATTTTTGTGGCAAGGTTCGACATATCCTTGTTTAAATGAAGTACGTAATTTTGATACTGTTGATTACTAGAATCCCTTTCCGTTCCCATTTGCTTAATCATTTCTTGCAGCTCGTTTATCTGCTGGGTTTTCAAAAAATTTTGTTGCGTTATACTCTCAATTTGGGCATTAAAACCTCGATTTTCACTTCCCGACAATTGCTCAATCCTTAATTTGCATAAATCTAGCTCGGAGTTTGTTTTCTCTGTCTTTTCTTGAAGTATACTGTTCTCTTGGCTCTTTAGCAGTAATTTTTGTTTCAACTCGCTCAAATCTTCTTGCAAATCTTCATATAGCTTCTTAAACTTTACCGACTCTTTCTGATAATTTGATAGTTCAGAGTTAATTTTCTCTTCCATTTCCCCATATTTTGAATTCGATTTCTTCATTGACTCAATTTCTTTTTCCAATTTTTGGACAGTGGACCGTGAAGCTTTCAATCTGTTTTGAAGCTCGTCATTCTCGCTAGACTTTTCTCTAACAACCTTTTGGTAACGATTTAAGGACGCGGTCAGTTCAGCTTTTTCCCCAACCAAAATTCCTACAGTTTGAATGTGATGCTGAAGCTGTTCTTGTAAACTTCCCATTTCGGATGTCAATTTTGTGCTGTTCTCAACTTTAAGCTTGTCTATGTCCATTTTAAGCTCATCAATAACAGAATTTTGGTTTCTCAACCTCAAATTTAACTCATCATTTTGCAATTTCTCTGAATTTAAGATGCTGGCAAGTTCAATATTCCTGTTCTGCAACTCTTGCGTTGTTGGTTTTATCAAACTGTGGCTATTAGACGATATAAAATTGTTAATATCTTCAGATAGTTGGTTGATACTTGCGAGTCCCGAAGAGACGACCGGTGCAGGTGGTATAAAAATATCATCCATTTCTACTGAATTCCGAAAATAATTCGCAATATTTGACGAAGTCCCATTCAATACAGCTGCTGGTGTGTTTTGTTGGGCAAATTCCTCTTCAGAAGCTAATTGCGATACTGGGGTAACTTTTCCAGACCCTAAACTTTCTGCTTTATCTGGTTTTGATTTTGATTGATATTGCTTTAGCTGAAAATAGGAAAATAACGAGATTTGAATATAAATGACGTGTCAAATTTCGTCATAATTGCGACATAAATTTTGTTATGCTATTTAGTCGTCTAAAACTATTTGATTTTGAAAGGATTTTACTTTTATTTTATTTAGTATGGACCAGAGAACATTTCTGAAGTAATTTCATGATTGAATTACAAGTAGTTATGGCTATTTCTTACCTTTTTTTTAGCTGCAGCAATTTTTTCAGCTTTGTCGGCCATGTTTATTTACGTCTGCGATCTGACAGTTTTCTTTTCTACTCTAAAGAAATTGTGATCATATTACCCTTAAGATACCTTTTGGGACACCTATTTGTTGGGCCGAAGTTCTGCAATAGTTTACGCAGACTGGCCTCGAGTACAGAAAAAGAAACTTATCTATCTACCCCAAAAGTAAAATGCACGGCTTGATTCACACTAGCCACCTACATTTTTCTTACGACCGTTAATGAGTCAAAAAATATATACCTATATGCGAGTGTTTACGATGATTGCTAGTTATCGTAAACGTAGAACCAACCCGGATAGAAAAATGTAGGCTCGCTCTACAAGAATAAAAGATTTGTTTGTCGTAAATAATTATTAAATATTAAATTGTATGGTAAAGCAACAGTTAAGAATTCGGTTAAATGCAAAAACTACTTTTGTCACATTCTGTCAATGCGTAGAAAATAAAATAATGAAAAAACAAGTTAATTTAACCGCGATTAAAACTCTGCTGATGTTTATAGCCGTAAGTCGAGCCGTGTATGTTCTAATTTGTAGTAATTTCTTAAATTTATAAGTGGAAAAAAGTTGCACAAGTGATAATTAGTGCTTAAATTGTATGATAAAGCTAATAAATATAAGGGCCAATGTAAATGTTAGTTTTGAAGGGAAGAATATTTTTTTCGTAACGTCATTGACTTTTGAAATTATATAAATTGTGTAGTAGTTCTGTATTACTACCATAGTCTAAAAAATTACCACATGTTGTATGGTTTTTGTATGTCAGTTGGACTTGATCTGTATGGTATTTCTTACCGTTTACCATAATGGAGTGTATAATCTGCAGTTTATAAACAATACTGTATACGGTACCTCTATGCATGTTAAACGTCGATTTTGGTGAAAAAGATAGAAAAAGAATCACTGATTAAGTCCTAATATGATCTGGGAGATAAGAATTACGTTCGTGTTTTCTTACTTACTTAAGGCCTATGGTCCCTAGTGGGACATGGTGGGACACAGCCGGTCAATAGTATTTTTCCATCTCGTTCTGAACGTCCAACACTGACTGAACGTGACGGCGCCAAGTTTGGCGTGGTCTCCCTCTGGAACAAGTTCCTTCCTGAGGGCAGTGCTCCAAAGCTTCTTTTGCTATAAATCCGAGTTCCGTTCNAACGTCCAACACTGACTGAACGTGACGGCGCCAAGTTTGGCGTGGTCTCCCTCTGGAACAAGTTCCTTCCTGAGGGCAGTGCTCCAAAGCTTCTTTTGCTATAAATCCGAGTTCCGTTCGTGTTTTCGTGTTAATGTAATTTTTGTTGGGTCATATTGGGTTGTCTTGCAACTTACGTGGCCTAATACAGTTTTATTTCGGTTCGGGGTTTAAGTCGTCATAGTTCCGAAAGCTGTTCCATCGACTGTTCCAGAAACACGAGAATATAGAAATCCTTCCTCGGGATCAATCACGATTTTTTATTGCTGATTTCTTTTACCAGTTCTATTTCTACAGGGTAAAAGTGTCAAAAATTCTCGAAAAATGACGGCACGAGTCTTTTTTCCAATTTTTAATTCCATTAATCTTAAATTAATCAGCAATAGAAGCTTTTTATCTATTCCAAATCGACAAATTAGTGTATGTGTGAAATGCAGTGATAATTATTCGCCGCTTTCGGTCAGTGTCTTGTCGGAGAAATCGAGAAATCAATTGCAAGCAACCTTTCAAACTGTTTCAAGGAGAAACATCTCGACAACAAACAGATTGTTAGTAAAAGGAGATTACTACAAAATATTGGGTGTTGATAAGAAGTGTTCAAATAAAGATATCAAGAAAGCGTACTATGAACTAGCGAAAAAATATCATCCAGACACGAACAAGAATGACCCAAATGCAGGAAAAAAGTTTCAGGAAGTTTCTGAAGCTTACGAAGTGTTGAGTGACGATACGAAACGAAAAGAGTACGATACTTATGGGCAAACATCCGAGCAAATGGGGCGAAACGGACACGGTCCGCAAGGATTTTCATCTCAAAACTGGAATTTCAGATCGACAATTGACCCGGAAGAGCTGTTTAGAAAGATTTTTGGGGACGGTGGCTTCAAAGCGGCCGGATTTGATGACTTTAGTGAAAATGGGTTTGGATTTGGAGGCGGTGCTCAGGAAATTTCAATGAATCTAACGTTTGCACAAGCAGCGAGGGGAATTAATAGAGATATTAACGTGAACGTTGTCGATACGTGTCCAAAATGTTCGGGAACACGTTGCGAACCGGGTACAAAACCAGGAAAGTGCCAATACTGCAACGGTACAGGGATGGAAACAGTCTCGACGGGTCCTTTTGTGATGAGATCAACATGTAGATATTGTCAAGGAAGCAGGATGTACATCAAAAATCCTTGTCACGAGTGTAGCGGAAAAGGCAGCACGACACAAAGGAAAAAAATAACGGTCCCTGTCCCAGCTGGAATCGAGGATGGACAAACTGTTCGAATGACGGTTGGAAGAAAGGAGCTTTTCATAACATTCAAAGTGGACAAAAGCAGTTATTTCCGTCGTGACGGAGCCGATGTCCATACCGACGCCAACATCTCATTGTCTCAAGCATTGTTGGGAGGGACCATCAGAATTCAAGGGGTTTACGAAGATCAAACAATCCAAATTATGCCCGGAACTTCGTCCCACACTAGAATTTGTTTGACTGGAAAAGGAATGAAGCGGGTGAATTCTCAAGGAAACGGAAATCACTATGTCAACTTTAAAATTCAAATACCAAAAACATTGTCTGTAAAACAAAAGGCTCTTGTCCAAGTTTTCGCCGAATTGGAGGACGACACACCTGGCCAGGTTATGGGAGTAACACATAGGACAGAAGGCGGCAAATTCTGCTACACAGAACCCCAAGACTTGACCGATATTGTTAGAGCTGCGATTCAGGACCGGAAACCATTGCCAACGTCTACAAGCACCGAGAATGCAGAAGAGAGTTCAAGCGAAGAAGTGAAGACGAGAAGTTCCAACTAAATGATTTACAGTTCATTGAAATTGTATAGTAAAAAAAAATACTAAAAATTTAAATAAAATTATCTAAGATATATTTATTATCGGTCTTGTGGCTAGAATATGGACAGGATAAATTTCTTTCGGGAAATTATTCTGTTTGAATTCCTTAATTATACGTAGATTACCTTTTGTCAGCAGACGTTTCATTAGTTTCAGAGGTCTTGTGCAAGAAGAATCGCATTTGTCTTCAATCGAAAACTCTGCCAGCGTGAAATTTTCCTTCATAATAATAACTCCGTTCTTTTTCAGCCCTTTCGTGCATTTGAAGAAAAATTCAACTATGTCATCATCCGTTAAATGTCCTAAAACCCATTGACACCAAATTACGTCATACTTTTTCGGTTCAGGTTCGAAATCCTGAAGCCCAAGATTAAAAACGGTACCCAGTTTTTCGGACGCGAGTATTTTTTCAGCTTCTCTACAAAAGTTCGCGTCTTGCTCGACAAGATCAACTTTGTCAAAGTAATTCATCAGTAGATTTTGTGTGACTCGCCCAATGCCAGCTCCACAGTCTAATGCCATTTCGGTTCCAGGCGCTGGTTTCAATTTGAATATAGTCTTCAGAAAATTTGCAGAACCCCTTGTGTCTATAAACGAAATGCTCGAAAATCCACCTAACATTCCATCTACTGTGCTCGGGATTTTTGCCCAGTATTTCTTTGCATCCTCATAGTATTTTTCGTCTCGTTTTGGTGATTTCTTAAACTCCGTCGCATCTTTTTCAATTGTTTCTTTTTCCTCACACTTTGCTTGATCGCTATCGTGTTTCACTATCAATTTACTCTGGATTTCGTCTACTATTGCTTCCATTATTTATCCCAGCTTTAATTTAATTAAAAAATAATGTTAAGACGGTTCTTATAAGAAAGTTTGTTAGAAAAATAAAAAAAAGTAAGCAGCCTACCTTGACGTTTTCACGTTGTTTAAAAGCTTTCCTTCTTCTATAGGTCTAGAAGAAAAAGTTTATTGTCACTGTTCGCCTGAAGCACGGATGGGGACAAAAATCGTTTCCATTTTTCATATATAAAATATGCGATAACTCATGTTTACAGGATCTCAAAATGAGTTTTACTTAAATCTTAGAATAGATCGTTTAAATGTTATGACCATTTGAAATTTTTGGTCGTACGATTTTTTTAAATAGCAAAATCGAAAAAAGTTAAAATAGCAAAATCAAAAAAAATTGTTGTAGGATGAGTTTATGGGCGCAAAAGAAGCAAAAAATTGTATTGAGAAAGTCGTAACTTTCATAGTTCTCGAATTAAGGGCCATAAAAAATTCAAATTTTTGACCATTGACTTATACTTTAAATTGACTTATTAACATTAATGATGATCACATAACCTAAAATTTTTTAGTCATATTTTAATAGCAAGGTTCAAATATGGATCTTATTTTTTGTCGCAGAAGGGTCACTCTGACAGTTCCCCGGTCATTTGCTTTTTTGTCGCATAATCAAGCCAGGAATGACCACGGTTTCGGGCTTTAGGGTTAAAATCGTTAAAATACTAAATTTTATTTTTATTTCGGCTCCAAATAATCTTCCTGCTCATTACCAACCCCCTCTCACCATTTTCCACTATAATAATAATAAGTTTATTTAGAAATTAATTATGTTACAATAATTTTTCTAATTTGTCTCAAATGAACAAGTTCTTTTAATGAGACAATGAGCAACAATCAATTGATATATTATAAGCTAATAACGAAAGATAAATATGTAAACGTGAATAGTATGAAACTAATTTTGTACATCTTCTCGATTCAGTAATTCTCGCAGATTTTCATCTTTGAGTAACCAAAGTTTTACAGCGCGCTTAAATTTAAAGTATTCCCAAATTTGTTTAGCTTCATCCGGAATTTTATTGTAGAGATAAGGACCTTGGTAAGAAAGACTTTTTTTGTCATAATTAGTTCTAGCTGTTGAATAAACAATTTCCGATGCATTCCTGGTAGGAAAGCCATGCGTTGCCGCAGAAAATCTGATACTAGTGGATATATGGCCTTTTCCGCATAATTTGATGAACTAGGCAAATGGTTTGAAGCCTACACAAACCTTCAACAGGCAGTATTTGAGACTTCCTATAGATCTCCATTGTAGAGTATCGAAGTGGCAATTTAAAGACACTTTTTAACGCTCTATTTTGTAATGTTTGCACTCTTTTTATGTTTTTAGCTGTTGATAGCCCAAATATAAACGCCATATATTGAAGTTTTGAATGTACAAAGGAAAAATACATTAGTAAAAGAACATTTATAGGTAAGAACACTATTGGCCCTAATCTTTGCCAAATTCTGCATCTTCTGACTCCAATTGAAGTCATTTTGGACTTGTGAAAAAGTTTTAAGAACCGTTCAAACATAGACGAACGATTATTAACGAGATTAATAGTAATCTTTAGTGTATAGAAAAGCTATTATCTACCTTGCGGCTTTCTTGTTATTTTTTATTTGCCGTCGTGTTGTGCTTTTGATAAGAAATTCGCAAAATGGTTAAAATAGCGCTTCAAATAAAAGCAACTCTAGAAAATATAGATGAGCTTAAAACGTCCCATCCTAACTACCAATTTTTCGTAAAAGTGCAATGTGGAAATTGTGGGGAAATCTCGGACAAGTGGCACGACATTACCGAGTCCGAGAAGATTAATCAGGATTCGAGGAACCCAAAAGGGTTCAATTTTTACATGAAATGTAAAATGTGCTCTAGAGAAAACAGCATTGATATTATTGAAGGAACTAACGGTGAGTTCTCAAAATATCCTTATAAATCCTTCATAGCTCAAAAAGTATATTTTCAGTATCTTACTGTGCGGAAGACTCGGGAAAGCTGAAATCAATCGTCTCTTTTGATTGTCGAGGTGTTGACCTGATAGAATTCAGCCCTCGTGAAGGATGGGTTGTTTCGTCTTCAGAGAATGGACAAAAGTTTGAGGACGTTGATTTGTCCGAGGACGATTGGGTTGAGTATGACCAAAAGAATAAGAATTCCGTTGGGGTTTATGAATTTGAATCAAAGTTTATTAAATTGAAGAAATAATAAATTAATAAATCAACCTTGGTACTTACCTCAGTTTTCAAAATTATTTACTAGAACAAAATATTTCTTTTAAAGTTTTTCAAGAAAATCTGTATATAGAAAAATGTAGAAATTAAAGTGGATTACAGCTTTTCTTCTTTATTTCCAGAACATTTGTCATGGGAACATCGATTTTGAATTATAAAAAGATCATTGCAAATTATGAAGAAGATCTGATGAGGATCTTAAGAGTTATTTGAAAAAGTCTGGTATTTGAAAGCACCAGTAACGGATGGTATATCAATGCCAATTTAGGATAAGAGCTGTTCTTGGTAGCTTCGTCGAAGCTCTAAATTTAAGCCCGTTCCGATATTTAGAACTCAAATTCCGGAAAAATCATAGGAAAATATTAATTCCCAGATCTTGAATTTTTTTAGGAACTATTCTCGGGTACTAACCAGAAGCTTATACTTATAAGATCCCAAAATTCCTCAAATTTCTAGTTACATAGGAATGACCAGATCCCAAGGATCTAGCCTCAAATTTTCTTAGGAACTGTTTTTGGCTACGTACCAAAAGCTTTATGAAAGCGCCCAGACCCGTGGACCAATTTGGCCCATTAAAGAACATGTATTAACTTTTCTCGAGAAAGGTCTCCATACCCAATTTCATCCAAATCCGAGAAGATTTACGTGAGACAAGATTATACCACACCCCTGTGGTACCACGAACGGGTCCGTGGTCAATAACCATGGTGACCAGTGTCACTTATTTCTGAATCTCGCTATGCAAATATCTTAACACGTCTTAACCGATTTATTTAAAATTTGGGCATCGTGTTTCATACATTAAAACTCAGAATTTAAATTGGTACACAAATATTGGATTAAAAATAGCTGACATATTGTATGGCGAGATTCAGAAATAAGTGACACTGGTCACCATAATAATAACCATTGTGACGCAGTGTCAGCCAGGGTTGTAAAAGTCGGCACAATTGTGCCACTTTTGTCACAATTTAAAAATAGAAATTGTGCCGATTGTGCCAAATTAATATTTTTTATTTATGAAATTTTTGAAGTTTTTACTATTGCAAATTGAATAAAATCGTTATAAATTTATCATAGAACATTAGGTTTGAGGATTGAATTATGGCAAGTACTAAAAAATAACAATTTGGCACTATTTGGCACAATTTTTGGCACAATTTAAATCATTGGAAATAACAACCCTGAGTGTCACTTGTTTCTGATCTCGCCATTCAAATATCTTACCCATTTATCAACCAAAAATTTGAGTATCGTGTTGAATAGGTTAATAATAATACACATACAGCCAATAATAATACACATAAAGCTTTTTCAGCGTCTGTGATTGGATTTTGAACAGAAGTAATCAGATAGTTTTGGCATCCGAAGAAGAATCGAATTTTTATATACATTTCATTCAAGTTCAGCTCGCACTTGTGAAAAGTTGAAAACCATTTGGTTATGAGTAGAACCAGGCCATCTGGCTGTAATGTTTCTGAATTTTAAATCTGCATCGACGATGCCTTGAACATTGACCGAGAATCAACGTTTTCGATTTCTGAAAAATTCAGCCTCATCCCCTCCAGGTGATTGTATGGGAATATGGCTGCCGTCAATTATGCCAATTGCATTAGGAATTCCAGCTATGTCGTATATAAGTCTCTTCGTGCTAGTCATGTCGACTGCGTCTTTTGGTATATGAATTACTTCTCGAGCCAAATTCGCAATGGCTTTTGAAACTTCCGCAAACGTTCTCGAAATAGAAACTTGACAAGCACCTATCAAATCGGCGCTAACTAGTTGGAAAGATCCTGTAGCCGATAAAAACGCAGTTATCAAAATTAATTGTTCGACTGTGAAGGCATTATTTTGAATGGTTTCTCGTTGTAAAACTGGGGTTAATAATCTTTTCTTTCCTTTGTCAGTCTGAAGTGATATTCGAAATCATCGTCGTTGAACTTGTCAAACATTGAAATCCATACATATAGCTTGCGTGGTATATGAGCTGCTGGTATATACTGGGCAGCTAATATGAAATTGTAATATTCTTCATCAGAAGACTATTCCGAATCTTGAAATAAAAAAGAAATATTACTATTTTATATTATATTTTAATTAATTGCGTACCTTCATAAAGCATCATGGTTTATCACTTGTATTTGAGTTATCATCAAATAGTATAATCGAATATGAATCACGAATAAACTGATTTTAGAGATGACTTTGAGACACTTGCGAAATAAAATCCATATACTATGTTAAGAAATAAGAGCCTCAAAATCGGGATTCTTAAGCTAAAAAATCGTTAATAAAAGGTTGGGTATAGCGTTTTTTTTAATATACTCTCTTAAAGAGCGTTAAAACGCTCTTTTGCATACCACCAGTCTTTTATGATGTATCCATTTGCATGTTTTCCAAAACAAAGAAATGAGGATGTAACATTAAGTACCTATTGTTGCTCTGGTACACAATTCATTGAAAAATATAATTGAAGCATTAAAAACATTACGACTTTGTACCAGGACCGGAAAACTTCAAGCGAGTAAAAAAACCAGGGGAGTTGCTGACATCCATATGAACTTTTCCGCACTAGACGTTTTGGAGTTTCTAAAATTTTCCATTTCGGCCAATCTCTGTATTATAACTATCTTTTTCACGTTGCACTTCATATTCTGCCCTTCCCACTTACTGGGATGAAAATTGACTCAATTGTTCAAATTTAATCGACTAAATCAGCCGTCTTTTTAATGGTTTGAAGTATATGCAAATAATGATTTATTTTAAAAATATGGACCGGTAGTATTCATTTAATACCGTAAGATCATCATCATCAGCTCAAAAAATTGATTGAGATTGAATATTGTTGAGCAGTAGCCCTAAGTTTTTATACTTATCCCAAAGTACCATTAAGCCACAGGTCTAAAAAATCAAACAAATTTTCACTTTTTCCTCATTTAATTACAATAAAAAAGAATTTATAATAGTATAAGTTACCAAATTAAAGGAAGGATCGCGATCTATCAAAATATCCTTAAAACTTAATTAAAATTACCAGGTTTTTTCTTTTCAATTCTAACTAATTATAGTAGGTAAGATATCATCTAAAGCCTTTACTTTTCAATCAAATTGAAATCAGAATCTTAATTTTTTCCTCAATCTTTTTGTGCTAAGAATTCAATAAATAGGTACCTAAGATATAATTTTTTCCTTTTTGTTTTTAATTTAAACTTATGTTCTAATAATTTTGTCAATATTTAATATAATTGAGAGAACAGTCACTTAATCACACTTATCAGCAGCTACCAACGGAAATCTTACGATCCTCATTTGACTTCCGTAGTCGCAAATTACCGAACCATTCGCCGGTAGCATTATTTTTGGACAGAGTTGTGAGTTTGAACAATCTAGTTTTACTTCGCGTGCTGCGTCACCGGTTCTGACGTCCCAGACAATTAAAGCGCCTTTATAAAATAAACCTTACATGATAATTAATTCAAAAAATGACAATAAATTTGTTTTTACCTGGCTTCCCAGTGACTAAAAGAGACGGTGTCAACATTAACAGCGTCGTGTAAGCGTGCATTACATTTATAGTATTTAGTGGATGGCCTTGGAAACGTTCCCATATTCTTAACTTTTCGTCTAACCCTAAAGATATTACATAGCTAGGAGAGCAGGTGAGGGAGATAATGGAATCCTCGTGCGCTTGTATTTTGTACATGCAGGCGCCTTTAATTAAAAAAAAGTAATTTTATATTTATATCAATTGAAAGAGTGAATTTGTACCTGTGATCAAATCCCAAACGCATAACAATCCATCTTGCGAACCAGATCCACCAGTTCCTGACTGCCATTGGTCCAAAAACAAGCTTGTGATTGGTCCACAATGTCCGTGCAGTGTGTATAAAAGCAAATGATTTTCCAATCTAAAAACTTTGACCGTGTGGTCTTGGCTGCCCGTCATCACGGTTGATCCAACTACTTCTAGGCAGGTGATCGGTTGTTGGTGACCTTGCTGCTGGAATTCGAGCATGCAGCGTAGTTCTTCGACATTGCATGTTGTTGAGGTTGGGGAGGAAGATTGCAGAAATCCTAAGCTGCCTGCTGATCCTGTTCTTATGTGAGCTGTAACAATAATTGATAGAAAAATATTATAAGCTAGTTCGGATCCAGTTGCAACGGGTTTTTATATCCAATTCTTGTGCCAATTCTAACTCTAATAGGGGCAAGTAACTAGTCCGTGAACCCTCTGGTGAATAATAATGATTATTAGTGACGAAAAGACATCAAGTATTTAATAAATTCTATTCGAATTTAATCAGAAATAGTATTTCCATCATTGAAGCGTCAAATCTTTAATAATCATTAATATTCATCAGAGGGTTCAAAACTGAAAAGGCGGCTCATGAACTAGTTACTTTACCCTATTTCGATTACCATCGACATTTTATTTATTATTAAAAAGTTGTGCACAATTCATTAGAAATCAAAAAATATTATTGAAATAACTTGTCAGTCACGTCACATGTCGCGTGCTTTATGCATCTAATTTGATTCGTTTGGAGTAGAGAGAGTTATTAATATTAAGGAAAGAGAGAAAAGAAAAGGAAACCGCCCACGCAGAGGTAGAACAGAACATAATAAATATATAGATACGCGCGCACTCTTTCTAGCATGCACACATATTTTATTTCGTTTTCACTCAGTTTGGATTTGTTCATGTTCATGGTAATCCATCGTCCCGCAGTTCTGGACTGCACACCTGGTTACTACCTAAATTTTACAAGATTCTGAGCTCGTAAAATGCTCCCTCCTTCATTAGAAATCGCTTTTGTCGGTAAGCTCCTCCTAACTAGACTACCTTTCTATCAGCACAGTCAAGAGATCCATCTCTAATTTGACNTGGTGGCGTTGTGTAGTCTAGCTAACATAGTCGCTTCTGA
>JXPH01016236.1:0-10890 GCA_001014845.1 Mochlonyx cinctipes
TGTTTCTATTTTCACCCCCTGTTTGTGACAACTGACACTGGTCTGATATTTGTCTGAGAAGCCGAGGGGAGGTTAACTCGCCGTATTATGACCCACCCTTTGTATTACACGCGTATTATACACGTACATATTACGAAACTAGAAATACATTTATAATCTTTTAATTATGCACATATACTGCAGCAGTAATACCTCCTTCAATTTCTCTTGGTTGCTGAGCTATTAGCATTTGAAATTTTTTGCACTAACTACTCAAGATAAATTTATTTCCGAAGATTTTTTCAAATATTCGTCAGATTTTTAATAAATCTCGACGACTGTCAACTATTGGAAAAACCGTTTGGGTTTTTAACCAAACAAGTGAAATTATTTTTTGTGTCTAACAAGAAATAATAAAATTTAACGTAATAATTTTTTTTTCCTGCGTATTATACGTATTTTTTATGCATTACGACGCGTATTGCATGCGTGTTATACTACCTATGTTCGCATAAATGGCCCATTTGGCCCCTAACAGTAGTAAATAATCTTGGTACTATTGTACCAATTTTTAATTGCAGCATAAATATACTTTAGTTACTGAAATATAATAAAAACTCCTGTTTTTTAGGTTTAAGATCTGTGATAAAACTACCTTGGTCACCTATGCGAAATTTTTTGTCAACGAGCGCAAAAGTATTCGCATAGGTGGGTCAGCAGCCAAGGGGAGGTTAACTAAGTATTTGCGTGTGAACTCGTGTAATACAAAGCGCGTGCGTCGTAATACGACTAGTTGACCTCCCCTCGGTCCCACCTGTCACTCGCTTTTCTCTCTCGAAAATTGACTTATCGCGTATACGGGTATGTTCCCGTTAATTGGAAGTCGCTCGGGACCGGCTTCCAATTAAAGAGAAGAAATTACATTGATCAAGATAGCAGAGAAATTAATTTTTCCTAGTTAATTGGAATTTCGTCCAATTAACGAGAAAATTCCATAGAAAATTCGTATTAACGGAGGTTCCAATTAACGGAAATAGATCCGTAGTTGCTTTTAAATTTACGTGTGCTGAAAAAGTTTTAATTGGTTTAACTATGTCAGCACTTGAAGCAATTAAACTGTACGGTAGTGGCAGTGGCAGAAGATGATTTTCGTGGATTCGATTCGATCAACGAATGGGAGAAGTACTCGAAAGTCTCTCGCTCAGCAAAATTTGTTATGAAACATTCCAATGCGAAGAATTTGGATGATACTGCAACTTTTTGTTGATGGCAGAAATGCATCTGGGAATATCCGTGATGGTGATAACCTTCTGGTGGACGCCAGCACCAGTGAAACGACTGATTCGAAAGAAAGCTATTTTGGCGAGGAACGCAAAAGAACCAAAAAAGAACATCGTCTGACTATTGTAGCAAAGAACCGTCGTATTTTCCATACTCCTAAACTCGTCTCTTGTGACTGCCGGATGGTTTGTACGAATGAAGTATCCAAAAACGATCATATCTTCTACCGAAGCAACTGAAGCTGTGTTCACAACTGAAGGATTTAGTTTTAAAAACTCGCTGAAGAACGAGAAACACCCAGTTGGTCTGGATGATGATCGAAGGACACGCGTTTTGATGTGATTTTACATCTCACCTCTTGATGGAAGGAAGTAATTTTGAAAGTTTCATTGAAAAATACCAGATACTTTTTCTCAAAGTTTTAAGATATAGAAAATATTTAAGAAAGTTTGAGNATCTTCTACCGAAGCAACTGAAGCTGTGTTCACAACTGAAGGATTTAGTTTTAAAAACTCGCTGAAGAACGAGAAACACCCAGTTGGTCTGGATGATGATCGAAGGACACGCGTTTTGATGTGATTTTACATCTCACCTCTTGATGGAAGGAAGTAATTTTGAAAGTTTCATTGAAAAATACCAGATACTTTTTCTCAAAGTTTTAAGATATAGAAAATATTTAAGAAAGTTTGAGAGGTACCAAGTTACCCTCGATTGCGGGTTTCCTCTATATTTTTAATGTCTAACTTGCGTTTAGTTTATCAACTTCTGTCATTGCGTAGAAAGTGAGACTAAACACAGTGAACAATTGCTTACGGACGTAAGTATCTCTAGATATGATTGAACGAAATGTATCTGAATTTTTTTCAAATAATAGGTTTCTTCATCAAAACTACATTATTTAAACGTACGCACAACTTAACGGCTAATTCAAAATATTCCAAACAGAAATAATATATGGATCCACACGCAGCTTTTAAGGGGTCTATGCAATTCAAAATTTTGTTCTTACTTTAAATTCTTTAAATTCTTAGACGCTTGTATTGTCATATTATAATTTGAAAATCTCAAAAATATTGATCCTATATTCGATAAATCAATTTAATCTATTCATTAATATCCTTTTATCAATTAAAATTAGGTTTTCCAAGAAAAAAAATTAATTAAATTAAAAAAATTCATGCCCATTGATCCAAGTATTCGAACCGTAGGGATTATTTTGATCAAAAAATCTTGCTCCGTTCCACCAGCGCTAAGTCAAAACTTAATGAAGCTACCTAACCTATTACACTTCCAAAAATTTTATTTTCAAGCTGAAGAATGTAATTTTAAACACAAAACAAACAGATCGAAAATATCTCGAGTAGTTTCTGATATCGAAATTTATAGCTAAAACTGATCAATGTACCCCAACTCTTCCCTAGCCAGGTTGTTCAATGAATGAGTTTTCCGGCTGCCACAGGTTTCGGCATGAAACATAACAGATGTGTGCGTCAACAATTTTCTCTTTTAAATTTGAACTTATCGTAAAAATTGGTAAATTTGATTCCTAAAAATAGTCGTAATTGAAAAAGTCTTCCCATATGATTTACCCGCAAGAAATATGGCGGCTTACAACATTCTGAAATCCATGCAAATTTAATAAAAACTATTATTGAGAAAGGCGTTGGTTAATAATCCAATTAGGTATTTCCCTTATACATCCATTACAATAACCTAGTTAAGACATTTTAAACAAACATAACAATGCTTCTACTTGATGGCATCCACCCAATTCATAATGTAGGTCAGTTTGAAATTCCTGCATCCAAATCAATATTTTGTGCAATTATAGATTTTTATCAACAAAACTGAAATTCTACGAAGAGAGAATATATTTCAATGTTACGCTATTTTCTCACGATCATCATAATCTATATTCTTTTATAATACCGTAATGAAAAAATACATTCCGGGAAATAAATTGAATACAAAACGTCACACATATTTCGTTTCCGATGGTGAAACTATAGCTGGCAACTAAAATTCAATTTAATTAAATTTTATCCTAGAGAAAATAAGCTTTGTTTGCCATTTTTTTCAAGTGAGTCATCATTTGCTCGATTAATCTTATGTGAATAATAAGCGAATACCGCAGGAATAGGTTTGGAATTTCATCAGTATTTGTTATAAATATAGAGCAATCGATACTCACCGTCGCCTTGCATATCGGATGTCCATAATGTTAGGTTATCTCTTAGTAATTGCATTATTAGTGTAGAGTCTTTGTAGCTCTCTTCACTCAGTGTGTCTAATTCAGCTATCGCATCATCAAACGCGGCTTTTGCTAGGCGGCAGGCTCTGTCCGGGGAGTTGAGGATTTCATAATAAAATACCTGTTAGAAGAAAATATTGTTAATTTAGAGCTTTTTTTTAAATAAAAATTCAAACTTACTGAAAAGTTCAAAGCCAGTCCCAATCTGATTGGGTGAGTAGGGGGTAGGTCTGTCATTGCTATGTCACTAGCTGCTTTATAAGCGACTAATGAGTTTTCAGCTGCTTCCTTACGATCGTTTCCAGTTGCAAATTCAGCCAAATATCGGTGATAATCGCCTTTCATTTTGTAATAGAATACTTTGCTTTCACCTGTTGTCGCACATGGAATTAAGTGTTTATCCAATACATCTAGGATGTCTGAACAAATGTCTCGAAGCTCTTTTTCCACTTGTGATCGGTAGTTTTTGATCATTTCTAGTTTCTCTTCGACACCCTGGAAAAAATATTTTATAGAAGACAATTAGTACAAATGATTTACGTAGAAAAGTTTTGATTATTCAATTATGTAATAATGTATTTTTCTATGCTTTAAAATATATAATAAATTTCTTTCAATAAAACTTTTTCTCTTCCATTCAAAGTAAATTAGTAGACCCCACCATACAACAATAGTAGTTAAGAGATGAAAATGTAAATAAATTCTTTTCATAATGAACAGTTTTTTTTCATCTTTTCACAATGTGCATATTTCAAGGGATGTGAAAGCTTAGTCGTGCTCTGTAATAATTCTTCATCCACTTTTTATAAGTTAGATACCTATTATTAGGTTCATTCCTAAATTAGTTTTTCTTTCGCTTACATAAAAGGTTCAACATTTCTTTTCAACTATTAATTTTTCTAAGAATAATATTACCTTTATTAAAACAAGTGATTAATATAATAAGGCCTATAGTACCCTATTGGGACTAGGCGAGTCCTCATATTTCAGGGAACTTTCTAGGTATTAGTGGATCTACAACTTATATTGGGTCTCGAACCACTACAACTTTAATGGTTATGCTAATGAGTTACCAGTTCATTGAGCCCATCAAGTCATGTTAAATTTTTGCTGCGAGGAAACTTACTAACCAATTCGACATGAACGCCTTCTATCCCATACTTTAGTTTTTACAGCAAGTATATTTTTGATAACATGGCTCTGACGACACATGTCGGCAATCACCTTGTTTACCCTCTCATTAATTAATAATAGTGCACACGAATTTACCTTCTCGACAACGATGAAAAAACGCAAGTTAATTCAATCGCCACAGGTCGGATTTGAACCCGTACGCTAGTGGTACATAGGCAGACGCTCTACCTATCAATCCACCAGGGCAGTCAAAACAAGTGATTAGGCATTGCTAAATTCAGTACGTGCGTTATAGATAAGCGTTTGAATGACGAAAAATATTTCAAGTATTTTTGGAATAGCTTTAAGAGTACCAAGTTTTCCTCAAAAGCCTCCTTTTTCTACAGTTGGGACAAGAAGTTTGAACGCTATCTTTAGGAGGCAAGCTTATAAAGGGTTTTTCAATAGGGACATAACAATTTTATATTTTAATACGAACATACTCTTAATTTTTTTTAATGATCTGTCAATGTCAAAACGTCAGTCAAGGTTTACATTTTTCATGGTGAAGCTGACGAACGAGCAACGTTTGAAGTTGCGTGCTATGGCGGATAAATTCGAGTCAACATATTCATTATTGAATGTTCTGGGCTAGTGAGACGACGCACCGGTCGAAGTACGGAAAATATCACAGCCGTAAAAGCTTTAGTTCAAAATGAGCCAAATCAGTCGATTCCAAGCCGTTCACAGGAATTGGGAATCTCAAAATATGCATTAATGGACATCAAACAACCCACATGTGCTTCAAGAGACTCCATGGATTTCATGCCGGGGGTGTGATTGGACCGTATTTTTCGTCGATGAGAATGATCGCCATGATACGGTCAATGGAGTTCGCTATCGTGCCATGTTGGAAGACTATTTTTGGCCATAAATGGATGGACTTGACATCAGTGATAATATCACTGATCACCACATATTATGTGATTCCAACAATATGTTGCCACATGCCACACAGTTGGTCAAATAATTGATCTATTGAAGAGGAAGTTCGATTATTGTGTGTAATCTCGAGAAATGGCCACCGCGCTCATGCCATTTAACGCCGTTGGATTTCTTTTATGGGGCTACGTTCAGTCGTTGATTTATGCCAACAAGCCAACGACGTTAGAAGAGCTCAGAAACAATATCGAAATTGCCAACGTTTCGGCCGATATTTGTGGAAGAGTGGTGGAAAATTGACTCCAAAGAATCGTTCGCTGCAAACATGATCGCGGTGCTCATATAAACGAGATCGAGTTCCATTCTTAAATGTAATATGTGTACTGTACCTGGAATAAACTTCAACTCGATATCTCAATAATTCTGTTTTATTTAAATACAAATTTTTTATGTCCTAATTGAAAAACCCGTTATTGGGTCGGACTAAATTTTAATTTAAGAGGAAACAATTTTTCTTTTTCCAACATTTATTGACTGCATATGATTGTTCATGGTAATATATACTATTTAAAAGTATGTATATTCAATAATTTTTCCTAAAAAGGAAAAGAAATCTCTTCTTAAAATAAAAATCAACCTTCATGTGAATCAAGTAAGTTTTCAGCTTTTGGCAGTATTCCACAAATTTTGCAAATTTCCGCAAATTTGACAAATTAATTTGAATTTTCTCGAGTTGCGGGCCCTTTGACATGTTGGCCGTGGGCCGCTTTTTAGGGTATAAGAATTCATAATTTTTTGGTCGAGCTGAAAAACTGGAGTACTACGTTTGCCCGAATCTCGTTTTCCCAAAGACGTTGCTTGAAGCTCGTTTCGACCTACTTGACCGTTTATTATTATTTTTCAAGGCTGAGCGAGGGAAAGTTGACTAAGAATTTTCAAGCGTGCTGCAATACGCGTAATACGTATGTTTATGTAGTACGCGTAATAATCTGTAATACGCGGAAAATTCGCGTAATATATAGGTAATGCAAAGAGGGTACTATGCCCTTCCCTCGAGACTAGATCATTCAGAAACTTCTCTATTCGGGCAAACGTACCATTCGGCGAACAAGCTTCAGGGAAACGTACCATTCGGGGAAACGAGTTTCGGGAAAACGTACCATTAAGGGAAACGAGCTTCGACCAAACGTCAATTGGGGAAACGAGCTTCGAGCAAATGTACTAATCCCCTGAACTTGTCCTAAGATTTTTGTCTAAAGACCATCGAAGATAATATTCGGGGTTTATGTTAACCAGAGAGAACTTTCTGAATGATCCAGCCTCGAGGGAAGGGCATAGTACCCTCTTTGTAGTACGCGAATTTACCGCGTATTACAGATTATTACGCGTACTACATAAGTATTACACGTATTGCAGCACGCTGGAAAATTCTTAGTCAACTTTCTCTCGCTCAGCCTTGAAAAATAATAGCAACCGGTCAAGTAGGTCGAAAGTTTTGATTCAGCATTTCTAATTCTACCCATACTGATAATGCAGACAGTAAATTTGCAGATAATAAACTATTTCTCAAACTCCATCGTGAAGTAACCATTAGAACACCCACCGAAGCCGTTAGCATGCCTTATTTTGTGTAAACCATTGTGTTTATGATTTTTGAATAATAGGGAGATCTGTTGCATGATGAGCTGCTACAAGGAAATGTTGTTTTAAGTTATCGACATAAAATGGTCTTTAAAAAAAGAGTAAATACGGATTAAAGCTCTCTATGAGAATCTTTTAAGGGACCCAAGGAAGACTATTTAAAAAACTCTTCCTATAAGCAACTAATATTCCTTACAACGAGCGTATATAATCAGGGTGCGTACCGGTTGGTCGACTTAAATTTAGTGAAAATCACTATTTTTTAAAGCCGAATCAGTGAGTCTTTTTTTAAATATAGTGAGTAAAAAAAAATTTCAAATTGGCGCCTACAGCGCTGTAAGACACCTGCAGCGTTTTCAAATCTTAAGCTACAGGTACCCCAGAAATTTGGGCCAGCTACGGGGCTGTATTCATAGGCAGTAGGGTAGTTGTTATTTTGCTAATTTAGGAAAGTTTTCAGTTTCTTCGCGGCTTTTGTGACCCACAGGTCTAAGAAAGGTCCTCACTGTAAGACATTAAGCATCGAAATATAGTAATATAAAACCAAATGAATGAGTTTATAGGGAATTCTCTAATTTGAAAAATCTCTAATTTAATTGAATACATACTAAATTACCAGACAAATATAAATATATATTTTTTACAGTTTCGGAAATAGTGAATTATTTATAATAGTGAGCGATTTAAAAAAAATAGTGAGCTTAGTCAGTACTTTTCAAAAATAGTGATTTTAGTGATTTATAGTGAGTCGGTACGCACCCTGTATATAATTCCGTTACCCTCCGTGGATAAAAACAATTAGTAAAATTAATTAACAGTGAAGTAAACCTGCCCAAAATTGAATTTTTGGTCAACCATCGTATATGCACTGCAATAAAGTAGCATGTATTTTGATAGCAAAGTGGACAAAATGTTATTTGTATTTCATTAAAATCCGGAACCTATATGTAAAACTTCATCTTTTTAATACCTACAAAATATAATCTGTGCATTTGATTTTACCTTATTTTCTTCTTTTTGTTCGATTGATGAAATGATCCTCCAAGATGCACGTCGTGCACCAATTACATTTTTGTAGGCTACTGATAAGAGATTTCTTTCTTCTACAGTGAGCTCTACATCCATGGAAGCGACCTTTTTCATAGCTTCGACCATTTCTGAAAATTTAAATAAAAAAATACAATTAAAATGAAATAAAATGTTAGGTAGGTATGCTTTAAAAAAAAAATCGATTTTGTTCGTGCTTTTTGCGCCCAAGATTTTATTTATCGTTCGTTGATATGTATAGGTATATAATTCGTTATTTAATTTGTTCATGATGCGAAAGAATTACATATGTGCTTGTGTGATATCGCCATCTGATAAAATATTTGAACGGAATACTAATTTATTAATAAATAAATTACTTTAAATAATACATAGTAACATAGTGTCATGGAATTCGTTTATAACTACGTCAATGCCGTACGGCGGCCAATGTCATCAACGCACGCAGCAGTTACTTTTTCATTACCAAAAGGGGTAGCAATTTGATCAAAACTACATAGGTATATAAAATATTTACTTTATTGTCCATCATACCTATCAGGTAACCGTAAAATGGAATGAAGAAAATAATAATAATTATGATACGAAACACTTGTCGTTAAATCAAAACAAATACAATCACAGCTCATAAATAAATACTTGTATAAAAAGAATTGAGTTACTCTCGTTGATGTATTGTATAGTAATAAATTAATTATTTCAATTCAATTCAATTAATTTTATTGAAAAATGTAAAAGCGGGACAGGTGGTTGCGTTGCGCATTCATAATTTCTTTCCTGTTCTCTCTCTTTCGAATATAAGGAAAAGCATGAAATTCTATATGGAAATGTGAATATTCAAATCAAATCCAACAATAGTTTAAAAAAAAAGTTAAAAACGCCACACAACTGCTGTTGGAAACCTTCAACGTGTTGGAGCACACGCTAAAAACATGAATGTGTATTGGGGAAAAAACGAGATTTTATGCATATTTTATTTAATACTCTCTGTGTTTGTATAATTTTCGCTATATCTGTGGGTAAAATGTGTTCTAAAAACTTTTTTTGTTCTTACGTAAGACAAATATTCAAAAAAATGTATAAAAAATGAAGTTATTTTTAATAACTTGGTATTTTTAATACTCTTTTCTCATTTTTTATTTTTGGTTAGACACACAAAACTGATGCACGTGGTTCTTTTTATAATTTTCGCACAGGAATTCTTTTTACATTAACTTTTTCTTTAAAAAATAAGCATAGTAATTGGTCAAAAAATCAAAATCTTCCAGTCATTTCGCTTTTACGATACGTTTTGTGTCAATTCCTTTTTCAAGCTGAAAAATTTAGGAATAATATCAATAATTAGTCTCCATTGTTTTTGTCTTAATCGGCCTACCATGGGCTTCCATACAAATGTGTATGATTTCAATAAAAAATCGAATTAAATTCTGACGTAATTAATCAAAATTGCTGTAATTTTGGTCATGGACATTCATTATTGTCCCAAGTCAGCCTACCACTGGGCGCTCCCTAACAAAGATTTGATATTTGATTGAAAATTCGAAACTAATTCTCATAAAATTTATCGCAAACGCGAAGCGGCTCTACGTGCCTCTTCAACATGCACCTGTATCAGCCATATGCTCATATGCAACTACGTCCCCCTCCAGCGTCTTCCTGTGTAAGTCGGACACTCAGAAATTTCTTTAGTTTACAAAGGGTCAAATAAACTTATTCCCATTAGATGGAAACAAAACAATAATCAAATCATACTAGTGACTACACTTAATAATAATATTATCTCCTGCAAAGTAGTAAAGTTAAAGTCTAGAGTATTGTAATAGATCTGTTTATTTTGTGGGCACATGCACAGAAAAATAATTCTATACAGATGACCGACTTTGAAGAAATACTTTGATAATTTTTTGCCATTACCCGATTGTGGGAATCTTTTAAGTTCATGAGCAAACAATAGGCGGCGCTGATGTTACGGAAGTTTGCATGGCAACAGTAGTTAGATATTATATTACTACTTATTACCTATAGGTTTAATTTATTTAACATTTAAAAATTGCATTTGGGCTCTTTTTGGGGTGAAAAGCTCTATTGAACACGGTCATCTGGATATTCTTTTTCTGTGGTAAAGTTAGGAATGTAATAATATTATTATTATTCACGATCACGTCATGATAAAGCGCACGTGAATAATTTAAATTTTCTAGCCTTTGTCCGATTGGGCTAAAATTTGGTAGACTTAAAATGATTCAGGTCAAACTCCATTAATTCAAAATCGCACGGGACCTTCGAATTAAAAGACATCAATGTATCGAGATAGCCATGGAAGTGAATTTAATGGATAAAATGAACAAATAATGAATTTATTCGAATTATCGGACATTCGAAGTACCAATTAATAATCTCGGCAAAAATTTCAAAAGATTTTATTGATAAATGTGTGATTTATGTCGTTTTTATCGATAAAATTACGAACTTTTTTTTTAACTCAAAATCACACAATCTTTACATAAAGTTTACACTTCGCATATTGTTTACATACAGTTTTGACTTATTTATTGGGTTGTTTCTTTTTTCATTTAAATGCACAACTAAAATTGTTATGCGGTCTACCAGGGCCGTGCAAAGTTGTTTTTAAGGGA
>JXPH01016255.1:6407-20616 GCA_001014845.1 Mochlonyx cinctipes
AAAAAAAAAAAAAAAAAAAGTTCTGCAGTGGAAGCCCCGATTTGAGTTCGTTAAATCCTAAATAAGAGTTCAAATTATCCCAAAAAAAGTTCATGTTTTTTGGACCCAAGGAGTGTCCGTTATATTTTGTGTGTATTTTTAAGGTTTTCTTTCTTTCTCCTATCATATCTATAGATAGTAAAGAAAGGCGTTTGGGACCACATTTGGCAACCCAACATAACCCCGTAAATAAATTTTCAGCTCGACCATACTTGGAGAAAATGAGATTATCGGAAGCTCCTGTAAAATATAAGTTCCAGATTTTGGGAACTTTTGTCTAATTTGAGACAGGAACTCAATTTATCTTCCCATTATAAACCCACATACTTAAGGTGGACTACAAATTTTAATCACTCCTGCACAGATTCACCTTCAGTGCAAACCAAAGATAATGAATACCAAGATATCTAGAAACGGGGAAAGGAGTATTGAATAAGCAATGTTGTAGAGTCGTCGGAGAAAATCTCAAAGGCACGTTGTTGAAGAAAGCTGTTATAATGTTGGAGAAATTTGATTTGAGCCTTACTTTATGCCTTTTTGTTTTAGTTTTGTGTTAGTTTGTGTCTTTTTTACATGTAATCCCTATTGAAAATACGCTCCATCTAGTGCTGTTTCAATGCATCGATTTTTGTTGGAGATTAATGTTCGAGCTGTTGTTACAGAGGATTCAATTTTATTGTTTTAATGTTGGTATGCCTTCAAAAATCACTTGAGATTTTCTACAACGATTGCCCTGATGAATCCCCGTTTCTGGACATCTTGGTATTCATTATGTTTGGTGCAATCCTGCAACAGACATGGGAACAACCAATATAGTCAAAGACAATCAATATTAAAATATCCATGAATTGTTTGTGGAGACGGTCACAGAGCTTCTCAACCGTTCTAGGGAAGAATGCCAATATTTGAACAATAAAAAAAATTGTATTGACACGGAACTACGTGCACGTATCTTCAATAGGTATTACATGTAAATCAAGATCGAAACCCAACAGAAACTAAAACTCAAACCTAAATTATTGCAGTTTGTGCTGTTGAAATCTGTAACGAAAGCTCCGCGACTGTGGTTGTTCAATGCTCATGCTAAACAAATGTACATCTTACTATTTATTGTATTTGATGCAGTAAGCACGGGACTGCCCTGGTGGTGTAATAGGTAGAGGTTCTGCCTATGAACTACAATGGTACGGGTTCAAATTCAATCTGTGGCGATTGAATTAACTTGCGTTTTTTTTATCGTTGTGGGAAGGTAAAATACTTTGTATGGGCTATTATAAATGAATAATAGGGTAAACAAGGTGATTTCAAACATGTATTGTCAGAACAATGCTATCAATAATATACTTGCTGCAAAAACTTAAGTATTCAAACGGCGTTTATATCGATGAGCTTAGTCAGTTTTCGTGCAGCAAAAATTGAACACAACATGATGAGTTCAATAAACTGGTAACTCATTAGCTAAACCATTAAAGTTGTGGTGGTTTGAAATCCACTATAAGCTGTAGTTCCGCCAACACCTAGAAAGTACTCTGCTTTCACAAAGACAAAATCAAATTAAGCTAAATGTCAATGTTACTGTCTAGCTTACAGACATAATGCAGCAACTTTGAAATAACCTTACTGACATTTTTAAAATATTTTTAAGCTGACTTTCATTTTCGTATAAATTCAAATACTTACGTTGCTTATTAAATTATGCCTCCTCCACTTTTTACTTTAACTAGTTTCTAGAAGTGGAAGACATGCTTTTGGTCCAAAAATGAAAATCGCCCAAATAAATTTTAAACACGTTTTGAACCTCTAGGAATCATTTCCGACCAAAATTGGTTTAACGTCCGTTAGTCGGTTGGGCGATCCCGCGATCCCGTGATTCCACGATCCGTAGACAGTTTTTTGGTTCAAGAAAACTCCTAGACGGTTTGTCCGATCGAACTGAAATTTTGTAGAAAGTATTAGTTCGACACGTGATCCATTCATATGAGAGCCCAATCCGACAAAGGCTTCTGTGGGCTCCCATGCAAAAGTTCGTCATTATATCGATAAAATCGATATAAATCACACATTTATGAATAAAATCTTTTGAAATTTCGACCAAAATTATTAATTGGTATCCACTTTATGCCCTATTAATTTTTACTCTAATTGGACAAAGGCCTGTGGGCTCCCATACAAAATTTCGTCATTTATAGAGAGAATCACTATAAATCCGACATTTATGAATAAAATATTTTGAAATTTTTGACAAGATTATTAATTGGTACCCATTTTATGCCTACCAATTTTAAGCCTACTCAAAGGCTTCTGTGGACTCCCATACAAAGTTGACATATTTATACCAAAAATGATAAATTTTCATAATAAAACGGAGTGACGTCATCAACAATCTAATCACTACGTCCCCCCTAATGGCAGCCCTTATTAGCCGGAGAGACGTTAGAAGCGGAGGTATAGACAAAAAGAACTATAGAAGTTAAAGTCATGAAGCCGTATAGGCCTGATTCTTTGAATTTGTAAATTATAAAATATAAAAATAAAAAATATAATCAGTTTAGAGCTAAAAACGAATGTTTGCAGTGAAAATTATAATTCTCCCTTCAACATAAATTTCATGATTTGAAATTGTCCCAATTCGGGAAAATCCAATTCCAATCTAATCTCGTAGCATTTAAATTCATCCAATTCAAATGTAATATTCATATTTCGTGCTTCCATTCCATATATCTCGATTAAATTTTTATGTATCCAAGCCAAGGAATTATTTTTGATATATTTTTTTCTTCCTCTTTTTTTTGTTGATGTAACAACATTTTCTAAAAACATAGGAAACTACAAAGTGGATTATATGACTTTTCTTTTTTATTTATTCTATATTTTAAGATGAGACCTGGATTCAGGCTTGGACAAAAATCTTATGTACAAATTTGAAAGCAGAGCATTTAAAGAGGTATCCAAAAAAAATCTGTTAACTGAAAACACCAGGAACGAATGATATTAAACCGAATTTGCCATAAGAACTCTTCTTGAGCACCTACCGAAAATTAATAACCCAAATTTTAACTCATTCCGATCAATAGATTTCGAGAATTCTGAAGTTCCTGCTTTATAGGAACCCTCAGATCTCTTTTGTCCCAGGGTCAAACTTTTTTAAGGATTTTTTTGCGTCTCGAACCATTTTGAGCAACTTTTCCCAAGGGAGCAATATTTTTTATATTTTACTGAATGCATAAGCTTTTCTCTTCTATCCATAGAAATGATGAGAGAAAGAAAGAAAAGCTAAAAGAAAAATATATGATGAATATGTTCGCGAGGTAGTCAAATGTAAAACTGAATTTTGATATTATATTATGTAAATATATGAATTTTTTAATCGAAAATATCTTTTTATTCTTTCTTTCCTTCGCGATTTAGTTCAGGTTTAGCATGTTGAAGAGACGGAAGAGAACGAGGGGATGTTATTAAAATATTCAAAAGGAAATTATGCATACTCCAAATTGAAACATAATTCAAGTGTACATAAACGACAAAAGTCATGTGGAATATAGGAAAATCATGCGGTATGGAGTCAGAATTTGACTTCATTATCAGTAATCAGAGAAGCCTACAAAGGTGTACCAATTTTACCTGTAATTTTCATATACGTAATGAAGATGAAATTTGCACAATAATCGTATTGCAAAAACTCATCAACGCAAATCCGCTTTAATGATTTTTGATACCGTAAAAACGATTCAGCGAGACTACAGTGTTGACTTGATTAAAAGAAAGGCTCTTTTACACAATTTGATTTATCAGAATTACTTTAGTTCTAAAATTTGGAATGTGATTAAATTTTTAACATATGGTTAGCATAATAAATTCTAAGGTAAACAGTCAAAATGGCTAAAATTTAGGTCATGGACATTAATTATTGTATTAAGCAACTTTACAATTTTGAGGACAATTGGCCCAAACCTTCTATTGGCTTTCATACGCAAGTTTAATAATTTATTGTAAAAATTTAATGGGGAAGTGATTCAACTTATTAGCCAGAGGTGACTGTACGTTTTTTTTCAGCATGTCTGACAGCAAACTGATTTTGGTGGATCCGAACCGAACTCAAACTTTCCAAATAGTTAGTTCCCAATTAGCACTAATTAGTACAACTCTGCTGATGGAAAATTTTGCTGGAAAAGTGACTTTTGATTTTGAAACTTTTTAGCCTGTGAATGATAGCTAAAGCTATTAACTATTGCTGGTATGTTCTAAATATTACTCATTAATAGCTATTATTTAGAGTCCTGGAAAGTTTCAAAATCGAAAATCAGTTCACTAAGAACTAGATCAATATGTTAGAAGTACTAAATAGCACTAATTCATGGCTATCCTTTAGAGTCTCAAAAAGTGCCAAATTTAAAAGCTACTTCACCAGCGAGAATTTTAATATCGGTAAACCGGGTGGTTAAGTGGTTAGCATACTAGCCTATCATCCACTAGGTTGCGGGTTTTATTCCCGTACCTGCTTATGTGTTTATTTGAAGTCGAATATTGATTTTCAGTTTGTAATAAATCTGCATTATCGATATTTCTATAAATAGAATGATTGTGGCGGTATATGTGTCTGACATACAAACAGTCAGTTTCCTTGCAATAAAAACTGACCATGACTTGATGGGCTCAATGAGCTGGTGACTCATTAGCATAACCATTAAAGTTGTGGTGGTTCGGAATCCACTATAAGCTGTAGGTNTCCACTATAAGCTGTAGGTTCACTAATACCTAGAAAGTTCTCTGAAATATGAAGACTCGCCTGTTCCCAATAGGGTACCTATAGGCCTTATTATTGTTATTATTAAACCGGTACTAATTATATTTTGAAAGGTAGTAATAGGTACTAATACCTACTAATTAGTACTATTACTTACTATTTGGAGAGTTTGAGATCGATTTGCTGTCAGGACAGACGACCCTTCAGCATCTTCGTGTATCAGTTGAACGTAACTCCATATGCACATGAAAACTAAGATGTCCAAAAGCCTAGTGCAGTGCTTGAAGAACAAATGTCTTGCTGTGCATTCCAAAAGCATGTTGTGTTCAAAATCATAAACTACTATAATGTTCCAGTGCTTAAGCAAAAATTGCTATAATTTTCCAGTGTTCCGGTTTGTGTCTTAATTTGTGTGTTTAGTTTGTGTCTTGGTTTGCATGTAATCCTATTGAAGATACACGCCACTTAGTACTGTTTCAATGTATTATTTTGGTTCTGGTGGCACCTAGAACCATATTTTTGTTTTTGAACACAACAACATGCTTTTGAAACGCACAGCGACACATTTGTCCTTTAAGCACCGCACTAAGCTTCTGGACATCCTATTTTTCATTTTTCTATGGTAACTCTACGTCTCCCTTTAGCGTTTTCATGTATCAGCTGCACGTGACTCTTCGTCTTCCTTCGGTATGTTCCTGTATCAGACGAAGGCAACTATACCATAGACAAATGAAAACTAAGATGTCGTGAACATCCCAACATTGAAACAAAAATTTGGTTCACCCAGAACCAAAATAATACATTGAAACAGTACAAGGTAGCGTATATCTTCAATAGGATAACATGTAACCCAATACACAAACTAAATATCAAAAACACTCCAATTCAGACACAAACCAAAAGAGCAATAGCAGTTTACACCACAACATGCTTTTAAAATACATAACGACTAGCACTGGCTCAATTGTTCTTCAATGCAACGCATTAGGCTTATTCGTCTATGACTGTATAAACGTGTTGGTGTTGGTTGAGTTCAATAACTAATCACATTTATTGCAACATACACATTTATTTATATGCATAAATATTTTAATTAAAATTTAGATTTTATTTCACAATAAATATTTACAAGGTTCATTGAACCTGACTAGATAAAAACTAGCAAAAAACACGGTGCTGTGCGAGTAATAATGATCAACTAACTCTGTGTGTCCAGTATTCTAGTTAACACAAAGGATCGTGTACACAAAGTCAAAATGTATATCACATGAATTATTTGCAGTGGACGAAAANGGTGCTGTGCGAGTAATAATGATCAACTAACTCTGTGTGTCCAGTATTCTAGTTAACACAAAGGATCGTGTACACAAAGTCAAAATGTATATCACATGAATTATTTGCAGTGGACGAAAAACGAAGCTAAATAGAATGTGGAACTCGCAATATGACATAGGAGAGTGTAGGGTAAAATAGACCCTACAACTGTACGTCCCTTTTCAGGTTTCAGCATCTTCCTATATCAGCCGGAGGCGACTCTGCGTCTTCTTTCAACATCTTCTCATGTAAGATGGATACTTCGAAATTATTTTATGCTCGAAAAGGTGCGAAAAACTTACTTTCAGTAGGTTGTTTCACCTAATACATACTACAATTGTAGTATGTATTAGGTTTCACCTTCACCTTCAAGCAGAAATGTTATTCGTCAATGTACGTTGGTTCTCCTCTTTACCTACATATGTAGCAAGTATTATTGTATAACACTTGGTGACAATCAAGAAAAAATCTCAAGATACTTTAATCCACCCTCTTCAACTTGTTAGCACTGAGGTATGGGCTCAAAAGTCGATCCAGAAACACCTCGATCGCCTCGCGAGGCCAGCCCCCATACTGGCGTTACTATACTTGCATTAAATATCCAATATAAGCTCTAGTCAGTTTGTATGGAGACCCAACCCTGAAAACGTAGGAAACTATAAAAAAGGATTAATTGCATCTTTAAAAAAGTGAAGTGGTGGATCCCCCGATTTGAGTTTATTGAACCGTAAATAAGAGTTCAAATTAACAAAGAGAGTTCATTTAATCTCTTTTTAGGGTTCATCGAACGCTAAAAAAGTGTTTGCTTGATCCGGAAATAAAGTAGATGGACTTTACTAATGTTTTGACTACCTACTTTGGTCCATTTAAGAATTCTTACATGTTTTTGCTGAACAAAGCCCCCTCCTCACAAAATTTCAGCCAAATCAGTTTCAGAATTACGCGAGTAATTCTCAAACCCACACCTATATCGTTGGAAATTTTTTTAATTGTTTTCGCGTTTCAGACCATTTGGAGACACTTTTCCCGAGGAACCAAAGTTTTTCAAATTTTACTTAAATTTAACCATCTTTTCATTTCATTTCAAGAAAGAAAAGCTAAAATTATGTTCAGAATTTGAGCTCATTCCGATCAATGGGACTCAAGATTTCTGGAAGATTATGATGTGTTTATATGGGGGCCTCCAGACTCAGTCGTCGGATTTGTGTTATTAGCGAACTCGTTCTTAACTTTAAGCTAAGAAAACTAACATTGTATGCAAACTTGATATCAGTGACCCTAAATAAGCCAACTCAAATTTTATTTACCAAGAAAAAATTAGCGGGCTAATAAAAGAATGGGGCATTAAATGATAAATGAATATTAATTTTGTCAAACATGTGGAAATTGTCTTTATAATTTGAATAAAATTGGAAATAATTTGTTAACACAATTTATTGTTTGCGAAGAATATTACCTAAATTGAGGAAAAGGATTTTAATAAGAACCTCTTTTTCATTTCTGTATTGTCTGTGTTAAAAATATGTTGCTAAACGTAGTTATTATAACGAAAATAGTTATGGTTATTGCTTACATGCCGGAGGATTACGTAGAAGAATCTCTTACACCAGATTTGGTTGATGACAATCGATCACAAAACATTCCACTATTTGTGTTGGGTTGGAAGCCTGGACACTGCTCGTTTCCAGAAGCCAAGATGCCATACAACATTTCTATGATTGAGCAGGGAATTTGGTCCCCAACTTTAATAAGACAACACACATACACGTCAGTATCTGCTGTTTTTAACCCTTTTGCCTCGTACTACTGCCTATACATCCACATAAGTTATGCAGAAGAAGAATTGATGCTGACCTACAAGTGTCCCAATTTTGAACTGAAAACGTGCAGTTACTCTGTAAAATTCACGCAGAATAAAAAAGTTAAATATGAATTTATGGACAATTGCCGTAGTGGGGATTATCAGAAAAGGGTCGTGATTGCAAAAACCGACTACAAAAACTACATCATAATTCATGGCTGCCAAACGACAATGAAGGAGGGTGGCAATAAACTGAACACAGTCTTGGTCTTAGAAAGAAATTACGAGCATAGAAATAAAACTCGCGAAAAAATTTCAGAATATTTAAGGAAGATTTACACTCCAAATGTCTTTAGAGAACTTAAATTTTATACCAACATATCGTATGGCAAACGATTGAATTGTGAGTGCTCAAAGGCGTGTAGTACTTCTGACAAAATTTGTGTTCCTGTAAAATATTTTAACCCTAAAAACAGGAAATGGCAGCAACGTTGTTTCAGATATTTTTGATTTCAGGGCTTTTATTTGGAATTTATTTTGTTGTGAATGAATTTTTATTACATAAACCTGTTCAAATTCAGCCTCGAAGTATGAATGATGAGACAGTGTGAAGATTTTTTTCTTGCTTTGAATATCTTGAGCCTTTTTGTGAGCCAAGTATGAACTGAAAATATTTCCTAGCTTTAAGAAGGCTGTTTAGCTTAAATTTTTTTTTAAACTTTACTTAAGAGCTATGACTGATTCAGTTCCTTTTCAAGTCTCGGACGCATACAGGAGTGTGGCTACTAAAAGGCTTTGTAATAATTGATGCTTCCTTTTTGATATGTGGTCTGAGCGCCAGATGTTGTTTAGTGCTTAAAATATTCCTTGCAGCTTTGAAAGTCTTCGTCGGTACCACCATTAGTTGGTATTTTAATATCCGAGGAAAGTAAAGTTCTCGACGCATTCAAGAATTTTATCGTCAATCTCAAAATCTCCAGCGCTACTTCTATTTACAGCGAGATACTTCATCTTTTGTGACGTTGATCTTCAAGCCCTTTCATGGAGAAGGTCTCTGATTTTGCCTTCCATTTTCTTTTGTGATGAGGTAGCGAAACCAGATCATCAGTTTATTTCGTATCTTCTAGACAATCATCCATATTTCTCTACACCATTCTTCACGAGGATACGGTCGGTGAGTCTATTCTGATATACGACGCAGCAGATTAATAAGCTTTGCAGAGACTCCTCTATCACTTAAACTCTTCCAAATGACGTCCTGTGTTAGCAGATCAAAGGCTTTTAGAAAGTCGATGAAAACTATGTACAGTGGTCAGTTACAACCAATATGCAGACACTCTTCCATAATGATTCTGAGAGTTTTTATTTGGTAGACACAAGAGACGTGCTTTCGAAAGCCTACTTATTTTCTTCATGATGTTGCATCAAGCTCAGCATTGCTTCTTTTCGAAATAATTGTCCACTGGATTTTATTGGAAGTGGACTGCTGTATGATCACTTGCCATTTTTACAGTCACTTACATTATCAGTCTTTGTATTTTCATTACCAAACCCTATTTACAGTCACTCGAAAACGTACATCACATAAAAATGGATGGAGAATGTCAGTTGATAGATCTATGTCAGTTTTGGGACTTCTAGAGGGATACCATCAACGCGAAGAACTTAACCATTTTCCGCATAGTGGAATTGAAAAATTTGGTAGAATTATTAAATTAAAAACAGTGCACGCAAAGCCGGAAAGAAAATTTAATCATCATGGCAAGATTTGAACCATTGTCCAGTTGTTAGACAGGCAGATGAAAATAAAAAATGAAAATTGTTCAAAAATATGCTTTTTTTCAATTTCCATAAAAAAGATGTTCTTCGATTCCAATAAGAAAAATGGAGTAAAGTTTCAGTCCTCTAGGTTTACGAGCTATGCAGTAAATTCCAAGATTGGGGAGGGGTTTCAGAAACTGTCCTTGTATATATTATATTCATGGTCTTTTTATCCCAGTATTGCTGTAAAGAGCAATACAAAGAAAAATGTCTCCCTTTTTCCAACTTGTTTTCTAGTTTTTATTGTCAAAATTATTGCGCTTTCGAACCACAATGCAATTGTCAAGCATTTATGATAATCCTTGTTATTATTTACGACACCTGCTACCTTATTATCACACAAATTATGTTGAAATTGGTTCAATGTTCAACTGCAACCCTCCATACTCCACTCAAACCCTTAATATTTCCCCCTAAAAACGTAGCAAACAGCTTTGGTATGTTGGAAGTACGAAAACGTATCATGAATATTTTTAATACATGCTACTACGATCCTGGCTATAAAAAAAAGAAAAGAACAGGAGAAGAAGGGAGCCAAAACACAATCAACTGTTTTAATTTCCAACAATTCGCTACTGGTAATGATCCCAACATTTTTATTATGCAAATAATCAGGGAAAAACAGAAAACTTCAATTTCACCTAAATTATTATTTCAAATTCAACTTTTCTATTTATTCATAGAAAAATAGATAGAAACGAGAAATTGTAGCAGGAAAAAAATTGTATAAATTCAAATGAATATTAATAAAATAAAATAAAATAAAAGTACAGTAATTTATGCAATTTCATCATTCTTCTCCATGCATAAATATACATAAAAATAAAATTTAATGGAATTGAAATGAAAAGCTAGGGGGTGGTTTTGTGTTGTATTTTCTCCCTGCAAACAAAACCGCAATTGAATCATTAATTACTAACAATTTCAATTTGTATTTTTGAATATAATTTTGCATCTCTATCATCGTGGTAGCATTATTATGATGCATGATGATGACGATGAATGCAATAAAATAAAGAATGAAAAATGTTTAGAGATGATAAACATCCCTCGTTTAATTTTCTTTAAAGTTAAGTTGTGTGAATAAAAGTACCTTAATTAGATAATTAAAATTTCTATAGAATTATCTGAACTATAACTGAAAGAGATCAGGAACAGCAGAAAAAATAACACTGTAAGAAAAAAGTTCTGATTAATCAGTACCTTTAATGTATTTTGACGAAAAAGTGGAATCATGGGTTTATCTATAAACAGCTATTGCTGATTTATACGTAAACCGCATTTTGTAGAATAATAAATCAAGATTTGTGTCGACACATCGATATTGTGTCGATATGGAGTTGAGATGATGTTGACATGGAGTCGACATATAGTCGACATTTTATCGACATGAAGTCGATATGATGTTGACATCGAGTTGACATTGAGTCGACACCCTGTCGATACTAAACATAAACTACGTTTTATATATAAAAATTGACCAGGTGGTTGACTGGTTAGCACGCTAGCCCCACATCCACTAGGTTCTGGGTTCGATTACTGGTGGAAACTGCTGTATTCTATTAAATTGGATTGTTGATTTTCAGTTTGTAATAAATCTGCATTATCGATATTTCTATAAATAGAACACAGTACAGTCAGTCTGTGAAATATGCATACACCATCTGCCATCTACATCATCTGTGTATGTCAGGTTAGTCAGTTTCCTTGCAATAAAAACTGAACATGACGTGATGGGCTCAATGAACTGGTAATTCATTAGCATAACCATTAAAGTTGTGGTGGTTCGGAATCCACTATAAGCTGTAGGTCCACTAATACCTAGAAAGTTCTCTGAAATACGAGGACTCGCCTGGTCCCAGTAGGGTACCTATAGGCCTTATTATTATTTATTATATTATAGATAAAAATCAATAAACTCAATTTATGGAAAAATCAACAATTCCGCTTTTTCTTAAGAATGCAGGTAAATTATTAATTGGTACATTCTCTTGATTTTTTCCACTTCTTTTAAACAATGCGTTCATTTTATAAATTTAAACCAGTACTTTTTTAAAGTGTGGTGTAACTACACATACAAATAGCAAGGTGTATGATAAAAATCCATATGAAATATGCATGAATACCAGGCCATCAATATTTGAAATATCGGAGTCTACGTCAAATCTCCCAAAAACTTTACAGAGCCATAAAATAAAAATTTCTCCTTTGCTTCCCCGACTATTTTCGAAGGAACACACTTTTAAATTGATAATTAATTGCAGAGTCATAAAAAAAAAATCTGGTATTTTAAAGCTCAAAGATGAATGGAATTGGCTCCACTTTGAGGCAGTAACTTAACAGAAACATGTATTCCAAATTTGAACCCATTCCAACTAATAGAACCCGTGCACGGTTTGCTTTAAAGAAATTTAGATAAAAAAATGTTCCAAAGTAAAACTATATATTTTTGGTAAGCTGAAAGACATGTAAGTATTAAAATCGGAACAGTTCTCACAAAATCTGACGAACCCTTTTTGGGTTTTCAAAGAAGCCAAAATGTCGGTAAAATCTACCTACTTTATTTAGGGTTCAGTTAAACACCTACTTGGTGTTCGATGAACTCTAAAAAATTGATCAAATGAACTCTTTTTGGCTAATTCGAACTCTAATTTAGGGTTCAACGAACTCGAATCAGGGGTTCCACCGCCGAACTATTTTTAGGATTCAATGAACACTTTTCCTCCCTTTTCAGTGCTCCTTCTTGTGAGTTAATGCAATTTGAATTTGTTTACCATACTTTAAAAATTAAGACAATTGAAAAAATTTGTTCCAGGCTTCCAGGATTGATTTATTGAAGCAGAGAAAGTAAAATGTCGTAACTTTCATCGTTCTCGAGTTATGGTTCATCAAANCTTGGTGTTCGATGAACTCTAAAAAATTGATCAAATGAACTCTTTTTGGCTAATTCGAACTCTAATTTAGGGTTCAACGAACTCGAATCAGGGGTTCCACCGCCGAACTATTTTTAGGATTCAATGAACACTTTTCCTCCCTTTTCAGTGCTCCTTCTTGTGAGTTAATGCAATTTGAATTTGTTTACCATACTTTAAAAATTAAGACAATTGAAAAAATTTGTTCCAGGCTTCCAGGATTGATTTATTGAAGCAGAGAAAGTAAAATGTCGTAACTTTCATCGTTCTCGAGTTATGGTTCATCAAAAATGTACAAAAATCAGTATTTTTGAGGACCCGTAACTTGAGAGCAATGAAAAATACAACTTTTGCTTTTTTACTATTTTTGCGTCAATTAATTCATCCTAGAACAACTTTTTCTATTTTCTTATTTTTGCTATTTTTTTTAACTCGCAAGAAGGAATAGGTAGTCCCGATTTTAACACTCGGAGGAATTTCAACTTTCTAAATATATTATGGTGGGTTTCAAAGTAAACAGGACTTTTTAAAAATGAGAACAAAGACTTATTATTTTGGCAAACCTCATTTATTTTAGTCAAAATAGTCTCCTGGAGATGGAGCAAGGCATTTAGTTACACGGGGCTAAATCAGACGAATACAGAAAGTGGTTAATGGATAAAATGCGATTTTTGGACAAAAATCAGTCACTAGGGTCGATTATCATGCAACATTGCTTCTTGACGATATTTCACCATGATCAAATACAGCTTTAACCGTCTAGTCAGGTGGAACGAACTTCTTATGAATTATTCGCTTCGAACCGTAGAAAAAAATTGAAAATGTGTTCACTTTTAACTTCGTCAAACGGCTTTTTTGAATGAGGCTCATTTGTGTGCTTCTATTCAGCACTTTGGTGCTTAGTTTCTGGATCGTATTAAAAATACCACATTTCATCATCAGTCACAATGTCGTACAAGAAGTTTCGGTCCTAATTTGACTCCTTGATGATGTCCTTCAAATGTTCACGCTAAAAAATTTGTACTGATGAATCAATAGAATGTACTGATTTTCAAGAAAAAGTGGAATTACTGATTTTCAAATCTTATATAAAAAAAATATCAATAATTCCGCTTTTTCTTGAAAATCAGTACATTTTATTGATTCATCAGTACAAATTTTTTAGCGTGTTGAATTCTCAGCAATTTTTAATCATCCATCAATTTGTGCGGAACAAAGCGGAGTGCAGTCAAAATGCGATAAATAGATGTTTCGATGAGAATTTTGCCGTTTCTTTGTTAAATTCACGCACGCTTTTGATGGCATCTGCGGTTATGATAAATTTAGACTGGTCATCATTTACGTCTTCGCCACCATCCTTGAAGCGCATACATACTAAGATGTCCAGAAACATAGTTGGGTGCATTAAAGAACCAATGTTGTTGACCTGGTTCCAAAGCATGTTGCTGTGTAAAATACTATAATGTTGAAGACTATTGCTATAATTTGAAGAATTTTGTTTTCGGTCTGAATAAGTGTATTTAGTTGTTTACATATAATCCTATTGAAGAAAAAAAATTTAAAGTATAGTAATTAGTC
>JXPH01016273.1:319-12210 GCA_001014845.1 Mochlonyx cinctipes
TTTTTTTATCTATTTTTCAAAATGATATGTTTGGCTAAAACTTTACAAAAGTTGTTTTTTAGATGAGACGCTTCATATGAGACCTTAACATCTCCTATATGTCATCCCTAGCCTGAGATAGTATAGAGGGATGTACTTACTTGTTGCTGATTGAATGCAGATGTTATTGACATGATTGACCTTTTTTTAAATACTTAGAATTTTTAATTTTTTTTTTCTGCAATTGCCATTCGTGGTTTTAAAATATTTTCTAATTTAGGTATTTCTCATCTCACAACGTTTTACCTGCCTTTTCCGTTTTTATTAGCTTTTCATCACTATCAATTCTTGATTATAAAATCCTCAGAAAAATAAAAAAATATAATTTTTTTGTCCTCATAAAAGTTGATCCATCTGGTCTGAAACGTGGAAATCCGGGGCCCTATGTACCGGGAACTTTCAGAGTTCTTGAGTTCTAGTGATCGGAATGAGCTAAAATTTGAGATGAGCTTTTAGTAAGTATCCAAGAACAGTTCCTAAAAAGTTTGCCCCTGGGACATCGGGATCTGTGGGCTCATATGTACCAAGAATTTCCAGAATTCTTGAGTTCTAGTGATCGAAATGAACTCAAATTTGGAATATAAGCTTATGGCAAGTGCCCAAGAACAGTTCCTATACTAAATTTGGAATAATATTATCCGTTTCTGGTGCTGCCAGTTACCAGACTTTCTTGGATAATTCTGTAAATGCTTTTCCGATCCTCTTTAAAATTTGCATATATCATCTTTGTCGAAATCTTAATCCAGTTTATATCACAAAATATACAATAGATATAAATGAAAAGCTACATAAGCTACATTTGTACTTTCATGCAGTAAGAAAATGGAAAAATTACCAACCTTATTAACCTCTTGGGTTATTTTGTTTTTACCAATAAAGATTTTAGGTGTGACGATGAAATTGATTCTCAATTTAGGGCTCAGGTGACAGTGTACAATGTAGAAACTAGTGGAAGCTTCACATTCCAAAAGGATTTTACTTATATTTTTTTTTACTTTACTATCTAGCACCAACAATAATGGTAAATTGTTGTTTTACGATCAAAAATTCAAGTTGGAATTTTGTATCTATTCATTTCAGACTTCTAGAAATACTGTCTTTGCTACAGCCTAAACCACTGAACCGATTGAGCTGAAATTATTTGCAGATCTATTATCTATTAGCCGGCAGTGCTGAATCAACATTTGTCTAATCTCCTGCCTCTTCGCCTTTATAATGTGCAATTCACGGCTAAAGATACTCCTCAGTATTTATAGTATTTAATAACCAGCTTTAGCCTTGGCCAGGACTGAATGACAAATGGAAATTTCCTTTAGATAAAGTATGTGCAATAATAAATGCAATAAAACAAGAAATACTTTGTCTTATTATTTTGTCTTACTATTTTTATTATCTTGACATCATCAACACAATATAATCTTACTTTACAAATGAGTGCTTTCAATTGTATAGAGGAAAAAAAAGTCTACCGCAAAAATATATTCGCTATCCTTAAAAAAGATCCTCTCAATTAAAATAATAACCAAATTGTAAGGATTGATTAAATTCCGTAAAATAAGCATTCGAGCTCTTATTTTCCGAGAGCATTTCTTGTAAACTTTTTTTCCTTGTTTTACAAAGCACCACGCGCTCACTCGCCCACAGAAGAATTTGCTATGGAAATAAACCATCACCATAAAAACGTAGGAAACCACAAACTGGATTATAGCTTTCTTTTTATATTTCCAAAAATTTGTATTATGGGAGCTCGATTTTAAATTGAAAAAAGATCATATCAACGTCTTCAATGACGAACGTGTCATCTCGGATCTCTTCACTTTTCAGTTTGGCGAAAACAAAAATTGAGCAAGAAACATGTAAATTAAAATCTTGGAACAACCATTGCATTTTTGACGAAAGTTAGAAATGGATTACGTTTAGAAAATAATTTTTGACTCTGACTTTTCAAAAAAATCAGAAACGAGTTTTTCAAAACACGTCTATTTTTATCCAATCTATCACCTCGAGTTGATATGTTTTACGTGGGAGGCGTTGATATTATGTGCAAATTTTAATGAAGTTCTGATGAGAATCTTCATCAGATTTATTCATAAAGTATCGTATTTGGAAGCATAACTTACGGTATCAATGATAATTTACGATAGAAACTGTTCGTGGATGTTTACTAGAAACTCATGTTCCAAATTTGAGCTCATTCCGATTATAAGAACCCGAGATTCCAGAAAACTCGTGACGAATAAGAACTCTCAGACCCTGAAGTCCTAGGTTCAAATTTTATACGGCACTGTTCTTGGGTACTTAGCAAAAGCTCGTATTTCAAATTTGAATTAATTCTGATCATTAGAACCCGAGATTACTGGAAATTTCTGGTGCGTATGAGTTAGCACGCTAGCCTATCATCCACTAGTTTCTGGGTGCGGTACCAACTGCTGTGTTCTATTAAATTAGATAGTTGATTTTCAGTTTGTGATAAATCTGAATTGTCGATATTTCTATAAATAGAACACAGTACAGTCAGTCTGTGAAATATGCATACACCATGCCATCTACAGTTACATAACCTATGATTGTGGTGGTATATGTGTGTATGTCAGGTTAGTTAATTTTCTTGCAATAAAAACTGAACATGACTTGATGGGCTTAATGAGCTGGTACTTATTAGCATAATCATTAAAGTTGTGGTGGTTCGGAATCCACTATAAGCTGTAGGTCCACTAATACCTAGAAAGTTCTCTGAAATATGAGGACTCGCCAGGTCCAAATAAGGTAGTATAGGCCTTATTATATTATTATATGAGTTCCCAACTCCTGAGGTTCTTGGATCAAATTTAGTTAGGAACTGTTGTTGGGTAGTTACTAGTGATGCAATATCTGAGATATTTTAACAATATATCTTTACAAAAAGCTTATGTTGTTATATACATGGGAACTGTCAGGTCTTGTGGATTGATTTGGCCTATTGACGAACATGACACTTGTCTTTCTACCAAATTTCAGCTAAAGTGGATAACATTTACGTGAGTTATCGTGTCTAGAGTCTCACACCCTCATACAGATTTGTTTTTTCCGCAACTTTTCCTTATAGGCTAAAATTTTTTCAAATTTTACTGAAAACACAATATCTTCTATCTCTAGATATAAAAGATAGTAAGCAGGAGAAAAGCTGAAAAGAGAAAAATTTCTTCCACCACACACACTTTGCTACACAAAATGTTCAACAGTTGCTCTGACAGTTGGCGGTATAAAAAGGATCACCATTCGCCAGATATTCAACAATCATTGCACAACTGTTGGTTGATAAACAATCAACTCCAGAGTTTGTTTTTTGTTATCAGAGAAGAAAAATTTACTTAATAAAAAAATAGAATTAAATTAGAAGAAAAAAGTTTTGTTTGTGGTGATTTTAGGAATTAATTTTATTATTGTGCTAAAAAGGAGAAAAAGGATAATCAAATAAACTAATCATGTTGAAAATAAATTTAATTTGTGCTATTTTTGCCGTCGTTTTGTTAAACTACACAAACGGCCTACCGTTGAAGGACCAGGAAATTGATGATCTGATTTACAAATTGCAGGAATTAAAACATGCCAACGATGGTAAATTTTTATATTGAAAATTTAATTGTTAAATCAATTAAAAAATCCTTTTTATTATAATAAGAAGAGTATAGAATTATAATAAGGAGATGAGTGATAAATTGTTTTAAAATGTTAATTGTTTTATGTTTGTCCTTCGCACATTCCGAAATGAAACGGATGAGGTTGAATATAATATTGTCACGTCCACAATCTTAACACTTTAAACTCTGGAGAGTGGCTTGGCTGGAGGAGGATGATGGAAAAACATATTAAAAAAGAAATTATTTAATCAATAATTTTAATATCTGTTTGCAAAAAGAATATTTTTCTTATAATATTTTTTTAATCTTTATATTTTTATGTTTATAATCAATATCATATACGTGTATCATTAGGAATCAGGATGAATAACTTGTTGATTAGAGATGAAATAATGTGAATGTGTGTTCTAATTGTAGTGTTTAATCTTTTTTTGAGAGAAAAAACCACTTAATAGAGTACATTTTGTGGTGAAAAAAATAGTTATTGTACACAGTAAAAACTATAAGTGCTAATTTACCTGTATATCAGTTGTAATTCGAAATACACAAATTTACAGGTACATTTAACTTTAACTTATTATGGAGTCTATTTTTAGGCGAATCAATTATTTTGTCCTTATATAAGGGCAATTATTAATTAACTGCGAATCGGCGTGAATTTACATTGATTTTTTCTGTGTATTGTATTTATTTAACAAAATTCCTCAGACATAGGGCCTTTTTATATTTAATACATTAATGGACTCATATTGATTTTCATAAAATGATTAAAGTTAAACATATCCAAACTTAAGTAAGGGTGCAAAGCACAGTAGGACACAAATGGAAATTTACTCGAACAATTCTGAAAGTTTTGAACAATGGGATATAGAGTAAAATGATGTTCTAGATTTTTCTAGGGCAATAATAATTGAACCCTCCAAATAATAATGATTATTAAAGAGCTGGCGTTTCAATGATGAAAATACTGTTTTTGATTAAATTCGACTAGATTTTATTAAATACTAGATGCATTTTCCCTAATAATAATTATTATTCACCAGAGGGTTAAAAACTAAGGAGGCTCACGGACTACCCTCTGTAAATGAAATATTCAGATACTGTGGGCAAACTAGTGTGTTGAGATCTTTCCGGATACTCCTTTATTAAACACCAGATACTGCTGTCTGTTCGTGCAATTCACAATGCAATTCACTATAGTGCACACACTAAATGTCTGATGGTATCCGGAAACTCTCTTCAAATTACATTTTAAAGTATTCGCACAGTTTCAGGAAACGTTTACCGTAAATTTTTTTGCTGGTGTCGGGTCTACACATAGATTACCCTATATTTCGTGAAAACTTGTTGATAAAAATGCTATTGAATCAGGTTTCCGCACTTAAACAATGAATTATAGTTCATTATGTCTAAAACATAGCTGGTGCTGCTATTAACATAAGAGAATACAGAATTTTCTTTGGAAATGTAAATTTTTGAAAAAAAAAATCATGTATAAGAAAAGTTCCACTGAATTCTACTCTCTTATTGAGAGTATTCTTTGATGGACATCTTCTTCTATGTGAAAAATTATTTCCCGAATTTGCTTCCATTTGAAATAGTCGTTTTAGAAATTTTTGTCTAAATAATTTAGAAAAAAACTTATATTTGTACATAACTTTTTTACCTAAAATTTCATTAGCTGACTGTTTTGGGTCAGAATTCTACTCCTCAAATAAAATTATCGGATATTCAGTTCAATGCCGCGAACCTCAGGCATCACGATTCAGAAAACCAAATCTAATTGATTTAATTGGATTTTCAAATAAAAGATAAAATTTCATTAATTCGATGACCAATAGATTTCCATGAATACATTGTTTTTGTCCAATAAATTTAATCGGAATTTTCAAACTGAGATTTAAGCATGATCACACTTAAAACATTTAAAAAAATTCCTACTCTGACGATTTTCATGCGAAACCCCAAAAATGTAATTATGTGATAAGTACAAGATTTTAAAAGTTTTTGAAAAAATCTTCGTTTTAGTTAATTTTTAAGCATGGGGGAGAATAAAAACGAATATTAAAATGTTAAAAGTACGAAAAATAATTTTTTTTCGGGTACAAAATCGATGTCGAAAGTTTTTAATTTTAGGGTATAAAAAAATTCTTTTGGGAATGTGACGCCTCCAGTAGCGGCAACATTGTTTGCTATCACTTGAGCCCCAATTGAGATCGTCAGGGTTCAATTCAATAGGAAATTTTAATTATCATCTTAAAATTAGAATTTTTTCTTTAATTTTCACTTGCATTTTTGTATCTTAACATTTATTTGAAAATGTAATTGCAAGAAAAAAAACAAATCTCATTGGAGAATGTAATGAATGATGGATCGACCTCCAAGAACTTCGATAGCGTAGAGCATTAGAGCCCTCATGCCTTTTTATTCTTTTTGGACTGAGAGGCGTGAGGTTCGAACCCGTCTCCTGGTAAATGAAAAGGTTAGTTTTTCTTCTTCTTTTAACATAAATTGAATTATTTTTCTTACAACATAAAAGCCTGCGAAAAAAATATGAAAAAGAGAGATTGAGAAAATTAGAATTGAGAAACTTTGTTCATTCAAAATTCATTGGAGCATCTTGTGACTTTAGTAAAGTCATGAAATTTTTCAATCGCTAAATTTATAAAATGCCGTTTTATTGGGAAATGTAATAAGCAAAGTTAATAAGAATTTCCCATATTCTCGATTTTGGAGGAATGTTATGATTTTAATTATATTTTCAATGAACCAATTTAAGCGTATAACTGTATTTCGTCACTGGGAGGCGCTGTGGTTGAAAGTACATATTGCATAGAGTAATTGACGATTTTCGAGCATATCCTAGCTCTGAAAAGACGCTGCGCAGTATGTATCCAAGTTCTATGAATGAATTCTTTGATCAAGAATCTTTTTAGAAAACTGGAATCCTTCTGATGCCCCGGTTTTGGACGAAGGGCGTACTTTTTTTGTATAAGACAACGTTAGAGTTTGGAATTCGTTGCCAGTGCCAGTGCTGTTAAATCGACGCTACAATTCTTCAGTAGGAAAACCAAAAAAAATTTTAATACTGTTTTATCTGTTTTATTGACGACCGGGTGGTTGAGTGGTTAGCATACTAGCCTATCATCCACTAGGTTGCGGGTTCGATTCCCGTACCTGCTTCTGTGTTTATTTGAATTAGAATATTGATTTTCAGTTTGTAATAAATCTGTATTATCGATATTTCTATAAATAGAACACAGAAAACAGTCAGTCTGTGAAATATGCATAAACTTACTACCATCTACAATTACATAACCTATGATTGTGTTGGTGTATGAGTGTATGTCAGGTTAGTCAGTTTCCTTGCAATAAAAAACTGAACACGACTTGATGGGCTCAATGAGCTGGTAACTCATTAGCGTAACCATTAAAGTTGTGGTGGTTCGGAATCCACTATAAGCTGTAGGTCCACTAATACCTAGAAAGTTCTCTGAAATATGAGGACTCGCCTGGTCCCAATAGGGTACTTATAGGCCTTATTATTATTATTTATCTGTTTTATTGTTTTACACGTTAATTTATTTCAGATTGTTTGATATTGTTTTACGATTGAAAAGCTTATGATGCTTAGTAATGCTTACCAGACATGAAATATATGCAAACACTAATGAGAGCTGGGATATGCTTAATAATCACTAATTACTCTATATGTTATTCTTTAATTCGCTTACAGAGCTTTCCAGTGCAAATATAGAGAAGTATTATTCTAAGGAGATGTTGCACTTAAGTAACGCAACAAATTTTCTCGAAAAACTACATCTCCCAAATGCTCAGCAAAAAAGTTAGATTTTGCAACGCTACAATGTGACCTGGGTACTAAAACAAGAGAAATGCAGACTAAACATTACTCTAGAATATATTTTTTGTTGTAGAATATAAAGTAAAAACTTGAGAGTTTTGCAAAACTCTCAAGTCTCATAGTCTCATGAGACTATATTTTTTACAATTCTGTCCCTCTGTCCACTGTGGGTTTGTTAGGAGTGGATATCTAAACAATAAATTATATTATAATATGTATGTGGCGAAAAAGGATTCAAAAAAATTTCAAGTCAAAACCAAAAGCTACCTCAGGAATGTTAGAGTAGGTTGTGTAAGGTCTAAATTTTATCATTAATTCTCATGACAATATTAAATGAGATTTTAATTTTCCATTTTCGAAGAACGGAGTAACGGACGAAGAGTTATTTAATTTGGTGCACATTCTTATCCCTTTCTCTCAAGTTTTGAGATGTGAACATCAATTGATGATTCTTTTTTCTTTTCAAGATTCAAACGTTTTTGAGTTTAATTTAAAATCTATCAACGAGGTTTGACATTTGATTCAAACACGAGTTTTAGGAGATTTTTTTTCAAATGTACTCAAAATTTTTGAGTTTGAGCTTTTATTGCATTCTCAAAATATCCCTGAATTTATACTTGAAATTTTGTGATGTGGTTTTGTATGGAGGATTTTTAAAAGCAAAACTTAAAATATATGGGTCTAAAAAGTCGCATATTGGTCCTAATAAACATCGTGTAAAATTTCAGCCCTTTAGATCAACGGGCTCTGCATCAGTGTACTTAGCCCAAAGCTTGAATATTGGTAGATATGCTTAGCTATATGGATAACAAATGGAATTGTAATGAATTTCTGCGAATGCAGTTACCGGCGGTACTAACGCGTATTGTGAAGCAGCATTCAATGTCAAGTCAATACCTTCTTTTTACAACATCTTCATAACTTCTGACCGTGCACAGATTGTTGCTTTTATATTAATGAATTATGGAATGATAACTGATTACAGCCCAGAAAAAAACCCAGCGTTCTGTTAGCAAACTACACACATGCTGCACATGAAATGCGAGAGTATGCGGGTAGCTCGCTAACATTACGCTGTTTTTTTCTTCTGAGTGTGACATATACTGTTTTTATTATTAGACCCTCTGTTGTAAAATCTACAATTTAGAGTATTTTCCAGTAAATAATAATAATAATAAGGTCTATAGTACCCTAGGGTGACTAGGGGAGTCCTCATAGAACTTTATAAGTATTTATTGGACCTACATTTTATAATGGATTTGAAACCACCACAACTTAGATGGTTATGCTAATGAGCAGTTAATTGAGCCAATCAAGTCTTATTCAATTTTGATTAACCTCTTTCACATTAACATCATCAAACGCTTTCCATCCCATACTTAATATTTTGAATATCATGGCTCTAACATTTCGGAAATTACCTTGTTTACAGTACTATTCATGAATATTAGAGAACACAAAACAATTTACCATGTCAACAACAGTGAAAAAATACCATGCTAGTTTCATCGTCGCTTTGAACCGATGCCCTACGGTTGATAGGCTGATAAATAGTAAAAAAATATTAGAAAATTTATGATTTAAGTATTTTACAATACCTGAGTGAATGAAAAAGTGACCATCTACTACCCTGTAATCCGTTTTTATCAAATTACCCAGAGGCCTGGTTGCGCAAAATCTGTCTTCTGTAATTGATTTCTAATAACTTTCACATAGTTTCAGTATGTACGCGTCATTTATATACCTAGGGAGGGTAGACACATATCCGAAAACATGAAACTCGTAATCAAGAACCCTTGAAACATGATGTTTACCGTGTTTTACAAAATAAATTCCGAGTTTTAAATTTCAAATTCTGTGTGCCCAAGACTATATTTTATAATATTGTTTAATCTAAAAAAGCCGATTGATTAAATATTTATTAGGTGTAAAGGAGTGTGAAAATATTATAGAAATAAAAATGCAGACAATCTTGTACCAATATTTCCTAAGAAGATCAAATAAATTCAAGAATTCAAGAGGTTCAAACACTTTATTGAATTTTAGATATTCAGATGTCAATATCCCATAAAACCGAATCTATTTTATAATCGACATCCCAAAAGGAGTTTTTTTCCTCAAAGTTATATTTTTTCAACCTCACTTCATTTCATCTTTTTTATCTTTTTCAATTTGATTTAATGAGGGTGCTGTATTTTGTTGGACTCTCTAATCAAAAGAAATGTTAATTCATAATTGTTTTCCGAGGAAATTCGCATAAGAATTTCTAAGGTACGATGACGAATGTACGATAATATGCTCAAGTGCGGTCCGAGTACGATATTTTTAATAAATATTGTGCCTTACACTTTTGGGAATAATGTGCTTTCATCAACAACGAAAAAGTTTATCCCAAACCATCATCACAAAATACTTCAGGTTATATTTAAGATTGAATACTTCTTGAACAGAAACATTAATGAAAATAAAGATTTTGAACAAAACTGAAATAAATGAAACCTACCCAAACAAACCCATGAGCTTCAATTTTTAATTTATGTAATCGACCTGTAGACAATATTTTCATGCAAACACACCCACCCGGTAATTTGCTCGAAGTATGAATTCATGAAATGTATTTGGAAAACTTTTTCGCGCCAAACTGTAGAAACTTTAAAAAATACTCCCACCTAACAAACGGAAATCAATAAAATCCATGTTTTACTGGCATGTTCACCACTCTCCGATCCTGACCTGGACTTTGACCAGCTATAACATAAACTGTGTTGGGATGTTTAAAAAGAAAAACAAACAAGACTTACAGAATGAAAATATGTGGAAAAAAATTAAAAAAATACATGGAAAATTCATCAAATCACCCAGCATGATTATTTAATGATGATGAAATTATTCTAATCAATCATATATTTATATGTACCATAATGAAAACCATCCATCCCTGCCACCCTCCATACCACATAACTACCCTCTGAAATATTATTAATGTGTATAATGTCCCTTAGAATAAGAAAGTGTGTTTCTTTGTGCCGTTATATTATAGAGTGTCATATATAATTAAGAAATTATGTACAGAAAATTATCAACCTTGAACAATTTATAAAAAGAAAAATGAATCCATCTTCCATCGTCCATTGACGTTTTTTGTTAAATGTTATTTTTTTGTATAAAAGAAAGTGTTTTTGTGTCAACATATTTTTTGAGCAACGCACAGCCAAATTTTTGAAAAAACACACCATTTTTGAAGGTATGTATCAATATTTTTTGTATTTTGATTATTTTTGATGAAATTAAAACTTTCATATTTTTAACAAATTTTTTGCAAAATATTTTGCACAACATTTTTTTTGAGCTATCAAAAAGCTTTGTACATTTTGAAGATTTTTTAAAGCATATTGCTGTTAATATAGCTCTTAATTTAATTTACAACTTTTCTACTAAATTAGTAGTTTTGTCTGCACAGACAAGAAACAAATTTACTTAAACTTCTGAAAAATTCAAATATAGGAATGGGTACAAAAATTGAAATCGCTCAAATCAAGTTGAAAACATGTTTTGGACAGTGGGCTCCCATCCAAAAGTTCGTCATTTATCGATAAAAACGATATAAATCACATATTTATTAATACAATTTTTTTAAATTTTGACAACATTATTCATTGGTACCCATTTTTGGCTTCTGCGGGCAGGGCCATGGAAAGTTGTTATGAAGGTGGTTGCGGGGTCCTCTTAATTTTTTTTCTTGGTAATCGGTGTTATCGCAAACAGCAGCGAAAGTTTTTTATCGTGTTTTTCAGTAAAACTGACCTATTTAGAAGCGATTATTTGTTGAAATGGGGGCCCTTATAGGCCAATCTTTAGGTTTTTATTGCATTTTTATAAAACAATTTTGAAGGCCTTTTTGCTCAATTGCTGGGAGATAGCACCCGGTGCACACCCCCTTTGCACGGCCCTCTCTGTAGCCTCCCACACAAAGTTGACATTTCCATACCAAAAATGATGATTTATTTTATAATAAAATGAAGTGACGTCATCAATAATCAGTACGTCTCCTCTAATGGCACTGGCACCCGTATTTAACCGGAGAAAGGTATAGAAAATAAAACTATGGAAGTTAAAGTCGTGGCACCAGATTGGCCAGGTTCTTTAGTTGTAAGTATGATCATAATGCAGATACACCACAATGTGGATTATGTAGCTTTTCATCATATTTATTGTATATTTTGTGACAGGAACTGGATTTCGATTTGGAACAAGATGATATATGCAATATTTGAAAAGGATTGGAAAAGTATTTACAGAGTTATCCATGAAAGCCTGGTAATTTGAAGCACCAGGAATGGATAATGTTATCCCAAATTTAGCATAGGAAC
>JXPH01016274.1:0-11231 GCA_001014845.1 Mochlonyx cinctipes
GTTATTAAAACAAAGTTTTCTAAATCGACATCGAATAAAATCTTGCACAACTGTGCACAGCTTTTTTCGAGTAGCACGACTAAGCACGACTTAGCACAACTGTGCATTTATTNAAAATCTTGCACAACTGTGCACAGCTTTTTTCGAGTAGCACGACTAAGCACGACTTAGCACAACTGTGCATTTATTCAAACCTTGCTTACTGGGTATTGAATTAACAAAGAAAAAGTGTTTAGAACTTTATCAGCCTGTCCCATAGTGACGGGCGGTGCTCAAATTTATTTTTCAAGTTCAATAATTTTTAGCTGAAAGGTGAAAATGACATATTTCTGTAAGAAAAGCAGACACCTACTATTACAAATAACAAAAAAATTTACTATTTTCTAAAATTTTAATTTTGATGCCGTTTACCCTGCTAATACAGCGCTGGTGACGGGGAAATATAGTTAAAAATATAAAACAATACGTGAATTCTTAAATATTAATGAAGAAACAGAAAATTTTAATCACTTCATCATGGCCTTTTATTAAATTGATTTGCTTGAAAGCTTTCACCACGGACACAAACAGAAAGCAGAGGGTACACGTAGAAAATCTTTAATTTGTACGTGACATCGGTGCCACCTATTGGAGCTTCCTGAAACCGAACTCTCTTATGTTAGAGTGAATAATTATAATTGACAACATTATCTATAAGGAAAAGAGGATACTAAATTCCAAATGGTCGTCAATTACGTTTATTGCCGCTTCTAAAATAATGAACAAGTTGTGCAATTTGCTCTTAATTAACTATAATGTTGGTCGTTAATGTAAAATGAAATTTCATATTATATTAATTAAGATGCATGTGGTAGGAAAAGCAAATTTGAATTTGAATGAAAAAACATTTTGTATAAAACTCGTGCCATGAGAGTCTTCAATTATGTTTTACAAAATTATCTCTCAGAGACGATTTTTTCTACCCCGATAAAAAGTAGAGTATGCGAAAATCATTGTCGTTCAGAAGATAATTACGGTGCGATATAAAAAGTAAATAACACTGAGATTAAAAACATAAAGTAAGTTATACAGATAATAATTTCTAAAGCAGATTAGACACGAGAACATTACATGCTAATTCAAACAAAATTTATACCCATCTCCCCGAGATGAGAAGAGTTTACTAATGACGATGACAAAATTTTCCCACGAAGCAAAGAAAATTGTTTTAGGGTTTCATACAAGATAATATTTTGTTTATTTTGACATGACATGGCTATAAATTTAATTTAAATGCTATATTGAATTTTACTTTCAGTTCAATATAAAAACTTCAAGTGCACAATAACAATAAAATAGAGGAATAAAATTTAAATGAAAATTTTATATAACAGGGTTTATTTGCATGGAAAACTTTTATTATTAACAATAAGATAAAAGTTGATGCGCAAAAACTGTTTATATCAATATAGATTAAAGTCCAGATTTCGTATTTAAAGTAAAAGAAAAACACTTCAACTAGCAGTTCACAATAAACAACATTTTCTGGTAACAAAAAAAAGAAGCAAAAAAAGAACTTTACGACTCTCGTTTTTTGTTTATCAAAAAATTTCAATTTAATGTTCTAAAAATATATCTGAAGAGATAAATGTTTTGAATTTGTCTGCTTGTTAGTCTAATTTGCTAAATTGATTCTAAAATTAAAAAACTATTATTTTAGCAGTAAATGTTACAATTATTTACATTAAAAAAGAAACTAGCTAGTATAACAGATGCCGGCCAGCCGAAAAATATTTTTATACATTTTTTCAAATTTAAACTCAAGGATCTTCAAATATTTTAATTATTCCTCTCTGCAGCAAAAATAAAAAAATCGTTTAAGAAACTGTAAAAATATACATAAACTTTGAAGAGATTTCGTTTACTTTGAGGAATAGAATTAGAATTGATTGTCGTTTGAAGGTTTCAATCTTGAATTTAAATTTTTAATCTTTTTTTTGGTATTCATCACTGGGTTAGCTTTTAATTAAAAGTATGGGAGGTTTTCTTATTCAGATGAAATTAAAATTGATACATCAAAGTCTATTTAAAAAGTTAATGCCACCGAGTAAATCACGATTTTGATCATCTGTTACTTCAAGGGCCTTGAACTATTTCTAACTCAATAATACAAATATGAAAGTATGATGAGTTTAGTACGAGCTCATGCAGAGTTCTTTTGTTCCAAATTACAGTAATTACGAGTTTTTCTTTGGTTTCCAGTGTGCAAAAGTCGACAACTTGAAAACTATATGCACTGTCCAATATGGTGGGGACCGAGGTTGTATGGCAAAATTTTTCGAAATTATATTTTTCTAATTTTGTAGAAATACGGGAAAAACCGAGGGAAAAACAGTAAATTCTTCGAAAAGAGGACAATTTTTTCGCAAAAATAGCAAAATCGAAAAAAATATTCTGGGTTTGGTTTATGAGCAAAAGAAGTAAAAAATTGCATGGGGTAAAAGTAGTTACTTTCATCTTTCTCGAGTTAAGGTCATCAAAAATCGTCAAAAATGGGCAAAAATTTAAACGTTTGATGCCCTTTATCTCGAAAACGAGAAAGTTACAACTTTTACCTCATGCAATATTTTGCTTCTTTCGTTCCCATAAACCAATCCTAGACCAACTTTTTTCGATTTTGCTATTTTTACAAAAGAAATGTATTGATGCAAACATATTGATTTGCTTTGCTATTGATGGTTTTGTTGAATTTATTAATTTCGGCAATTCTCAATCAAAGTTTATAAAACACCCATAGTTTTATTCAAAATTTATTAAAATTTCTTAAATTTATAGTGATAATTTCATACCTTTTAACATACAAACAAATTTTCACATCATTGCAGCAATATTTCCAACACCTCAGAAATATTGCCGGTCTTTGTTGGGTGAAATGTCAAATCATAGCAATACGTATTTTTTCGCGTCGAACCCTAATTATAGTGGAAAATAATATGTTTTAACGGGATTAGGTTAGAAAGCCGATACTCATAAGGCCGAAAATACAAAAGGCAGAAAAATTTTAGCAGAATTTATTTAAGGTCGATTGTTCATAAGGCCGAAATTTTCGAAAGGCACCATTATCATAAAGCCGATTTTTCAAAAGGCCGAATTGAGTTTGACAGTGCAAATAATGGGCGTTTATTATAATTTTATTCCAAAATATAAGTTTCCTCGAAGTACTTCAAAAAGTCCACCAATACTTTTACAATTTTGGTTTTACCTAGTGAATCCACAATATAAAAAACTAATCACGGTTTCTTCAGGCTTCCGACAGGCATATTCACGGCTGCCCAACCAATATGATTAAATGTTAATAATTTTAAGCATGATTGTAAAAATTAAGTAATAGTTTCAATCTTAGAGTAAAAACTACAGATTTTTTTTTTATTGTACAAAATTAAAGCCTCTCCGTCAAATTTATGTGCTCTTTGCACTGAGAACGAACACATACCGGTGGTAAATGATGCTAATCATATTCTGTTCAAATGTACGAATTGGACATTGCAACGTCTAAAATACCCTGCGTTGGATCAGTATACGAATATCATAACAATGATGAAAACCAAGAATCGGGAAAACTACAAGACAATTGTGGAATACTTGAAGGACATTAAGATGAATCTGTAAGCTGTTCAGCACTCAAGAAGAGAAAAGAAAGGTAATCGACTTACATCTATTGAAGTCTACAATCACACTGAGAATTTATGAAAACGAATTTGAACTGGTGTTATTAGTTTTCAATAAAACTACCGCCATTATCTGCAAGACGTCTGGAATTAGTCCCGGAATATTGCAACCAGAAAGAAGAAAGAAAGAAAGAATTTTTCGAAAAATATTGGATTTATTTCAAAATTTTAATTTTAGGATCAAAAACGTTACATGTGAGTGTGAGAAAGGCATGAGGAAGCCATGATGAATTTCAAAAATGCAAAAATGAGGATGTTGTTCGAAAGTTAAAATCTGTATGGAATTTTCATAGGCTACTAACGTGTTCTTATGGTTTTCTCACAGATTGATTAATTTTTAGCAATGAGGAAGACGTTAGGTCGTTAAAGTAATGTGCGGAGTAATGTACGGAGATTTCCTCACGGTTTTCTTACAGCTTTCCTCACAATTTCCTACCCGGTAGGAATACGTGAAGAAACCAGTAGGTTTCCCGCATGGCCTTTTTTAATTTTTACCTAATTTTAGGTCCCCTAGTGAATGCACCCTTTTTTCAACTAGTGAATTAAGTTATTAAGTACCTATATTGTATTTTTTATTGCGAACATTAACATTTAGCTGCAAATGCTGATTGGCCGCCGAGGGGCCGAGTGGACTGAAGCGAGCCCGCGAGCGAAGGTCCACTTAGGCCTTTCGAGGTACACTCGTTTTAACGTTATAACACTGAAAACTAATGTATTACTGGTATAACATATGTTTGAGCATTGAAAAGGCAACTTATTCAGAAAAATGCAAAAAAAACGATAAAGGGTCGATCGCTGGTACTTTAACCCTAAATTTAAAAAATAAGAAACTTTCTGGAAAATTCTTTTAAAATTGGGAAAAAATAAGTAAATGGTGTTTCTAAGGTGTTTTGAATTTGTATTAGATTTTTAATGTAATTTTGAGGATTGCCAACTAGCTATTGGGTATTTTATCTTACATACATAGAATTTCAAGCTGTCTTTACAACGGTGTACTTAAACGCTGCAACCTATAAAATTATTCCTCTAAAAACTATGATATTGCACATCGAACGGTTACTTTTTATGATTATTTTTAAAAATAACACACTATTGTGTATAGTTTTAAATGACATCAATGTATCATAATATACATCGCATATCACCAAAAATAACGATTTGATCATTATTTTTGGTTTTGTCATTCTAGATGTAGTCCAACACGGAATCAAATCTTTTCCAATTTTAATTTGTCTTCAAATGCTTCGTGTGGCTAAATTTCAGTTCAATTCGAGTCTAGATTTTTTCTTAATAGTCATTACTTCTAATAACAAATTTTAAAACCGATTTGACAAGTTCATTCTCTGACCAATCACAGTGCTTTTACTTTTTATATAAAAAAGTTGAAATCAAAATCAAGAGTACTTAATTATTTTCTAAATGGAAACAGTTATTCATTTGCTACGTAACACCAGAAGTCGAGAATCACTGAACCATTTCACTATTACGCTTTGGACGAAAAATGACGGCTATATTTTAAATATATTTAAACACATGATTATACATCCATGATGATAAAAAAATTGCAAGAAAACCGCTCCCAAGAGTCGAATATTTTCCCATCTCAATTATAAATAAATTAAATACTTACACAAAAAACTTATTTTTTTTTATTAATTTTGTTAATACGTATACAATATAAAATATAATATGAAAATGAATTATGGGACATAGAGTCAAAGGCTGTCTTTTGTGTGTTATAAATATTCTCGTATTTTCTTCTTTTGTAATTGCTCAATTGAGTCATTTTTATAATAACATGCCTTTCTGTGTATAGATATTGGAGTTTTATATTTATTATGATATAATGCGGGTGTATCAATCTTTATTAAAAGGCCATCACCGAAGAGGGAAAAGAAAAAAACCTAGAGATCATAAATCGATGATATTTGCTGGGTCGGTGTGTAAAGCGTCCGCTTTGCGTGGTGATGTATCGAGACCGATCATGATTGAAAATTTTCATAGAAATTTTTTGGCAAGTCTGTCTGTCACATGTTAAGTGAGTTCAAAACGGAAGGATTAAGGTAAATGATCTTCGAGGCTTGATACTGCCGTTACGGCTAAAAGTTAGATCACACTGAAACAAACATTGTAGCAGAATCTGGATGGAGATAGTTAGGGTTGTCTGACAGCTAACGCATAAGCCTCGTCCAGGCACTAAAATGGATTTTGAGCAGGTGACCAAAATATGACGAAGAATCAAATCAAAAATGTTTTCCTAAATTCGGCATAATTATATAGCAAATATCTCGAACCGGACAATAATGAATAGGTATGCTTCCTCTGATTCCCCATAAATCATTAAGATTGTTGTATGATTCCGAAGTCAAGTCAAGAGTTTCAAAAATCCACTTTTGATTTTAATTCTGAATAGTTGAGCAATAAGTTATAAATTTGCAGCAATTATTCAATTAATAAAGCCTTGAGACTTACTGCAAAATTCTTCCTTCAATTTAATTTTGCTCTTTTCTACGATTAAGTGCAATACTCAATATTGTTGCTTTTATTTATTTTGAAATTTACCAAAAGTGCATTCAAAATGATTACAACAAGATAATTCAACAGTACTTATATAACAAAAATGTAGAGAAGAAAGAAATTTTTCTCAACAAAACCGCATTTAAATTAAGAAATAAAAATCGTTTTTTGTTACAATATTTTATCGCAATCTTTAAAAAATTAAGAACAGAAACATGTATATTAAAATGCTGAAGAAAAACGTACCTACAAAGAGTGGGTATGCCGAAGTGGAAGCAAATCTTGATTTCAAAGAGATTTTTTCTTCTTCTTTTTGAACTTTCTTTTGCATTTAAATTTCCATATGGATTTAGCTTTTGTAGAAAATGTGTTTTATATGCTCGTATACACTATATTTTAATGTCTTAAATGGCTTTTTTAATTTAAATTCACCGTAAATCATAAATTAAATTCCTAGGAATGCTCATATTATGAACTTATTTCTTGGAAAGAAATAGGTAGGTAATTTAAAAAGTGTTTTTCTTTTAATAGATAAATAAGGAAGTGCCTTGCTACAGGTTAAAGTACTTTGCCGATTTAAAAAATGCATAAAATTGTATATTATTATAATCTATTCTGATTTGTTCTTGTGGCCACATAATATGTGACAGCTGACAAAAATATTTTTCAAATTCATTTTTCATGGCAATTACGTAGTACGCTTCTCAAACTTTTACAACCGTAAATTCTACATTTTCAGGTTAATATCAGTTTTGTGAACTGTCTTTATATGATACAGAAATATTATATTTTTTAGCTTTGTCAAGCTTTTTCACCAGCAAAATTTTCGTATGAAAATTTTTTACGTTAGTCATCGAAAATCCGATTAAAAAGCTTTATTTCTACAGATATTGCTTGATTATTATTGCTTTTTAAATCACAACTAGCAGTATAATTACAACATCGATAAAATTGATAAAAAGCGATAAAAAGCCATAAAAAGCCATTTTTATAGGATTTACAAATATTGCGTAAGAATCGTACGTAATGGCTGTGAGCCGCTGACTTCACTACACTGTGTTTTTTCTTAAGAAAAAAAAACTTGCAACATTTCAGCAAAATATGGCCTCATACATTGGCAGACATATTGTGGCAATATTTTTTTTTACAGAGAGTAGAAATGCAAATTGTTGTCACATATATTGTGTTGATAACGTAAAATTACAGCCCATCAGAATTTCCTTTTCTTCCATTATTTATTTTTTTCACTTGAATAGTTGAACGTGCTTCAATGTTTACAAGAAAAATAATGATTAATCTATTAAACTACAATTTAATATATTAATTAATGATACTTACTTTACAAACATATATCTATGTATTCCATCGGCAATAAATCAAATAGCACGAAGAAGATACAATGTTCAAATTTAATGTAATTTTTCCTCATCAAAGTCAACTTTTCTTCTAAAATTGATTTATTAGGCAAATTTAAATTTTAATAAAATCATGTTCCTTCTCACAAGAAGGGTATGCGGCGTGTGTCTTTTGTACGTATACTTGCATATTTAATTATTTTTGTCTCCGTAATGCCTCGGGTTTAATTAAACTTCATTTCATTTATCTTCAAAAGGGTAGTGGAAAGTAAAAAAATTTTACTCCTCTCAAATTACAAAAGGAACAAGAGAAAATTGTTTGCTTATGCTTTTCTTATTTTATATTTTGAGCTCTTAATGATGGAATGATAAATTTATCTAAAATTAAACTTTTAAAATAATATTGTTTGACCAGCGTTCTGTGTTTCTAATCAAGTTGCAAAGGCCTTTAAAAGCCTATTACACATTTCGAATATAATTTTGCACGTTAGAGCAGGATCAGCGTGGTTGAAACATCATTTTTAAAAATTTGAGAAAAGACAGGGATACTTTTGAGACCAAATCGCAACTTTTTGGGGTGTGTTTTTTATTGATTTGATTACGTCAAATTACAACACCCCGCCCCCCTACTGTTCATTGTTTCTACATCAAACTTCTACTTTTATTTGTTCAACGAAGTTTGTTTAAGAACCACAAGGGTACGGGTTCAAATCCGACCCGTGGCGATTGAATTAACTTGTGTTTTTTCGAGAAGGAAAATTACTTTTTGTGCGCTATTTTTTTATTTATTTATAATTCATTTATTACGTAAGACTCACAGACACTTAGTGCCCAAATATGGTCTCACGGAAATAATTAATGTAAGTATTACAATAAATTCATAGAATATTTCAAAGGACTTAATTAAATTACAGACTTCATTTAAAAAATATGTTGGAAGTAACCGCAACGTATGTTTCATAAAAAATAATAAGCAAAAGTGAAAAAGGCTAAAATACTTATATTAAGGTATTAGTAACCTTTTGAGGGCATTTATGTTATGAAATACATTCCTTTCGTCGATCAATTGTATTTGGATTGGAGTTGAATTGAAGGATTTCATCAAACTGTTTATGGGAGAGTTTTCTCCAAGGTTTGAATTTGAACGGATAATGTCGAAGGTGTGTGGCATGAAATGGCGACTCGTTTCCCTAGGTGTGTGAAACTTAAAGAGCGATAAGAATGAAGACGAATCATTTTTATTATTGAAGGATTTAAGGACGAAAATTTGATCCAGAAGTTGTCTTCTGGAATGTAGACTGGTCATCTTCAGGATGGTCAGGAAACGATCGTATTTGAAATGGTCTTGTTTGCGTCCGCCTGGTATAAGATCTCGATTGTGCAAGTAGCGTATGAATTTCTTTTGAATGCGTTCAATTGATTTTATATGCGTATTGTAGAATGGACTCTAATGCATAATAGAGTAAACAAGGTGATTTCTGACATGTGTCGTCAGAGCCATGCTATCAAAAATGTACTTGCTGCAAAAACTTAAGTATAGGATAGAAGGTGTTTTGACGACGGTGTGGTGGAGTGATTACCATACTAGCCTGTCATCCACTATATTCCGGGTTCGATTCCCGGAAGCTGCTACTGTGTTCAGTTGAATTAGAATGTTGATTTTCAGTTTGTAATAAATCTGCATTATCGATATTTCTATAAATAGAACACAGTAGTCAGTCTGTGAAATATGCATACACCAAAAGCACAGTTATATAACCTATGATTGTGGTGGTATATGTGTGTATGTTAGGTTAGTCAGTTTCCCTTCAATAAAAATTGAACAGAACTTGATGGGCTCAATGAACTGGTAACTCATTAGCATAACCATTAAAGTTGTGGTGGTTTGAAATCCTAATATAATAGTAATACCTATAAAGTTCTCTGAAATATGAGGACTCGCCTCATGGGTACTATGGGCCTTATTATTATTATAAGTTTCACTAGCCTGATAAATAATAATCATAAGGCCTAGTATATAGTACCCTAGAGGGACCAGAGCGAGTCCTCATTTTACAGATAATTTTTTAATTAAAGTTTACAGTTATAGTGGATTCTGAACCTCAATAATTTTAATGGTTAAGCTAATGAGTTACAAGTTCATTAAGCTGTTCATGTCGTGTTAATTTTTTGCTGCAAGGAAAGTATATACTATCAGTATATTTGCTAGCCCGGAATTCTGGANAAGCTGTTCATGTCGTGTTAATTTTTTGCTGCAAGGAAAGTATATACTATCAGTATATTTGCTAGCCCGGAATTCTGGATGTAATTTTTTAATAAAAAAGCTGAAAAAAGTTTACATAATTTACCGCTCTCAGTATCTGTTTTTTTCTAATCAAATATAAGTTATAATTAGAAATTTAATTTGTGTAACCAATATGAAATAATCGTGAAGATAGTAAAAATAGGCCACTGCAGTCAATAATAAAATGACCAAAGGTTGATTATAATTTTATATTATAAATTAATATAACTAAAAATCTTCTGGGAAATAATCACAATTAAGTTTTTTTTATGTATGTATCACGTCAAGTTAAACTTGTAAAGTTTTTTGATGCATGAATTTTATTCGTAAATGAAACATGAACATAACAAATCATATGGTTTGCATAATTTCAGGCATTTAGTTTTACATTGAAACTTTGTTTTGTCACGTTTTTCATGTTACTGTGCTGTTCAGTCCTCCCCAACCTAATAATCAGGAATAGTAATTAAAATAGAAAATTAAAAAATAACAAAATAAAATCCTCGCATGTCGATAACTCACTAATAACGAAATTTTTGTGTCTTTTCTCTCAAACATGCAAAACAGGACAAAGAAAAGAAATTAGAAACGGACGCAGCTGAAAATGAAAAAGATGCAGCCACAGAAAAAGAAGAAATTAAAGAAGGAGGTGATGCTGCAAACAAATCAACAGATAAAGAACCCGATTCAGATGCTAACAAAACACTCGAAAACGGAAGTGGTAGCAACGATGAAACACTAAGCGAAAGCAAAGCTGGTGAAGGCGATAGCAATAAAAAACCAAAAAAAGTAAAAAAGAAATGGTCCTTCCGAAGCATCTCCTTCAGCAAAAAAGATAAACAAAAGCCAGCCAAAAAGGAGAAGGAGGAGGAAAAGGTTAATGTTGATTGTGAGAAAGTTCCTGAAGAGGTATGTACAAATCTGACATGGTTTTTAGAATGATAATATTACATATTTTTATTCATAAATAACTAACATTCATATCCTTTCATTATATTGTTTTATGTTTACATTATTTAATTACATTAAAGCTTATTCCGAAAGCTCTCTAAAGATTGAACCAAAATCTCGCCCATCGTTATACTATTCGAATAACAGATGAAAATATAATAATACATTAAAATAATGTTGATCATCATGCATGATGATTATTCTGATGACGCCCAACTTCGTTCCAAATGCGAATTTGTACGATGAATTTTGCACGAGACAGAGTTATATAGTCGATAATTTTGAGTATATGTGCAGCAGCATCCCAGATATAAAACAGAACAGAAACAGGAGTATCGACCCGCTTTTTTAGCCTAGACTTTTCCAACCATGTTCGTTTGGTTGGGAATAATGAAAATAAACAGATCCATTACAATA
>JXPH01016357.1:0-11173 GCA_001014845.1 Mochlonyx cinctipes
TGTAATGGATCTGTTTATTTTTTTTTTGATTCTAGATTGGTTTAAAAAGCTTAGTGGCGATTCAAAGGGGCTACCTTCATATCAAACACTGCCCATCACTGTGTTTTGCAGATACAGTATAGTAAATTTGACAAGTTTAAATACAGATTCTAATATTTTATTTTAATTTTAGATAGATTGGTCAAACATAACATCAAAAGGCAAGAACTTTATAGAAAATTCAGGTAAAAAATGTCCAGGTGTTGAGGAATGTTTTGGATGTGAGCCAAAACATTGTTGGAGTCGAAGAAATTGTCAAAAGTTTTACACGGGAAACGATTTTACGGGTAAATAATACTGCCATTAACCCTCACAAATTATATTCAATCACATATATTGCAATGAGACCGCAGAGGCACACTGTTGGCTATTTGTATGTTTCTCCCATCAACCATGAACCAAAATTTTTAAAATTTTATTGAGCACAAGCTTTTTTGACTATCTATATGGTGTTGTGGAACAAAAGGTCGACCTGGAAAATACTGTAAGTTCGTCTTAAACTGACCAATAGTTACTTTGACACCAATGCTGAAGACGACTCTGGCCCAAGCTATGTACATTTTAAGTTTTTTTGTTTTAAATTCTTAAATCTCAAAAACTACTACTCCGATACCCAGTATTATTGCCATCAATTGATAAGAAATTATTTAAGCTTTCTATGGATACCCTAAAAATAATTCTAGCTCTAGCCAATTTCGAGATATTGAGGTTTAAACATAAAATTTCCGTTTTATTTGGCAAAACACGGATATTGTTTAGACCTCAATATTGCAGAAGTGGCTGGAAAATTATTTTTAGAGTTTTTCCATAGAAATCTTAGATAATAGCCTATTCATTGATGGTATCGGAGTATAGTAGGTTTTGAGATTTAAGACTATGACACATAAAAACTTGTATGTACATAACTTGGGCCAGAGCCATCTTACAGCATTGGTATCAAAGTAATTATTTGTTATTTTGAGACGCACTAACAGTATTTTCCGGGTCGACCTTTTGTTTCACAGCACCCTGTAGATAGCAAAATAAGCTTGTGTTCGGTTAAATTTGAAAAATTTTGGTTCCTCAGGAAATGAAGCAGCTTTTCCAGAGGAACCAAAATTTTTCAAATTGGTCTAAAACGTGAAAAAAAACAAAAAACATAGTCTCCATCTGGGTGTGTGCGTGTGAGTGTTTATTAACACGATAACTAATGTTCAATTGTTTTTCTGAAATTTTGTGAGGAGGCTTTTCTCAGCAAAAGTAAGGACGAGTTTGTTAATGGACCAAATCGGACCATGGGGTCTGGGGGCCCCCACATCAGAATTTTCCAGAAGTCTGGAGTTATAATGATGAATGAGCTCAAATTCGCAGTATAACCTTATGAAAAGTATTAAAGAATAGTTTCTAAATAAGTTTGACGTTGGGGCATTGAGATCTGTGTACTAAGAACTTCCAGAATTCTTAAGTTCTACTAATCCGAGTTAGCTTAAATTTGCAACATAAGCTTTTGGTAAGTATTCAAGAACAGTTCCTGAAAAGTTAGACCCTGGGACATTGGGATCTGGAGACTCCTGTGTACCAGGAACTTCAAGAATTCTTGAGTTTTGGTAATCAGAATGAGCTCAAATTTGGAATAAAAGCTTTTGGTAAGTATCCAAGTACAGTTCCTAAAAAGTTTGACACTGAGACATAGGGTTCTAAAGGTTCCTAGGTACCAGGGACTTCCAGAATCCTTGGGTTCTAGTGATTGGAATGAGCTCAAATTTGGAATATAAACTTATGAAAAGTACACAAGATCTGTACGTATGCCCAATTTGCGATAATATTATCCGTTTCTGGTGCTTCCAATTTCCAGACATTTTTGGATAACTTTGTGAAGTACGTAGAAATACGAGGTACCTAGAAGTTTTTAAATTGTGTTTAAAACGGTATGGTGCTACCAATCTATGTAAAAATTGGCTAGTTTAAGTCTCAAATACATGAAAAACCAGAATTTGAAGATATCTTAGAAATTCTTGGAAATTGTTCAAGTAGTCCCTAGTGCTCCTTACGGGTCAAAATGTCGTTTTTAAACATAAACCTATCTATCTAAACTTTGTGAAATACACTCAGTTATAATAATTAAGCAGAATTTTTGGAAAATTCAAATTTTTGTCTTAGGGCCTCTATATTGTCTATTTTTCATTTTTTGACAAAACATATGCATGCGACTCACTCATATTTCAAAGAGGACATCCAAAATTTCTATTAAAAAATAAAAAAGGACATTCCCGCACAAGAATCCCGTTTTTCTACCCTTCCATAGTATCAAATAAAAGAAATTTTAATTGCGTCAAAAATCACATTTCAACATAAAACTGAGGTCATCACAGCTAAGTTAATTAAAGATGGGTATAGGTATTTGATAATAACAAAGAAGCTTAATTTTATCTTGATTATCTTTTCATTTGATACCATGGAAAGGTAATTAAAAGGGCTATTTGTATGATTGTCCTTTTTAGATTTTCTGGACGTTCTTTTTGACGATGAAATGGATAGGGAATTAGTAGGCGCAAATTTAGGTACCTTAAGTGACCAAAACCGTTTAGTTTTGGCAGAGTTATTAACAGAAAACCACCATTGCCGACAAAAAGGGCTGGTCTTTTAAGTTTTCATCACTATCCATTAATAGATGAAAAGATTGTGATATCCTCAAAAAAAAATTGTTCCAAATTGTCTGAAACGTGTAAAAAAAATGTCTGTGTGTGTGTGTGTCTGTCGTCGTGTGTCTGTATATTCGATAACTCGCGTAATTCTCAACCGATTTGGCTGAAATTTTGTGTGAAGACTTTTTTCAACAGAAATAAGGACGAGTTTATTAATGAGCTAAATAGGGCCACGGAGTCTGCGGGCCCCCATACAAACTCACCAGAAATCTTGAGTTCTAATGACTGAAATGAGTTCAAATTTGGAACATGATCGGGATCTGGGGGCTCTTGTGTACCAGGACTTTCCAGAGTTCCTGAATTCTAGTGATTGGAATGAGCCCAAATTTGGAATATAAACTTTTGATAAGTATCCAAGAACAGTTCCTGAAAAGTTTGACCTAAGGCCAGCGGGATCTGACGGCTCCTAGATACCAGGAACTTCCAAAATTCTTGAGTTCCCGTGATTAGAATGAGCTCAAATTTGGAATATAAAGCTATGGCAAGTGCCCAAGAACAGTTCCTATGCTGAATTTGGGATAATATTATCCATTTCTGGTGCTTCTAATTACCAAACATTCTTGGATAACTCTGAACATACTTTTCCGATCCTCTTCAAAATTTGCACATAACATCTTTGTCTTTTTTTTTTTATTTTTTTAGTCTTGGAAATTTAGTTTTCTATAACTTTCTAGCTCTAATTTTTGCATGTATGTCTTCTAGTTTTAGAGTTATGGTTTTTCGAAGAAAATTTAAATTTGCATAGCTCGTGTGCTTTGAAAAGATACAAACCGTGAACCAGTGGAGTTGAGAGTTTGAGAATCAAATTAAAAGTTGCTTTGTTTTAGACACACAAAAAATACTAACTTTTTGACTTTTCGTGTAATTTAGTGTGTAACTCACGGAGAGGAATTACAATATTTACGATCTCTGTAGTCTCTGAAAACCCCCATGAGTGTGCCACTGAAGTACATGAAAAATCCAAAAGTTAGTATGTATAACAAATAAAGTTTTTGTTTTAGGGCGAATAAAATGCCACCCACAATGTCTTGGAGGATGTGAAAATGAATCTCCGAAAGGCTGCAAAGTTTGTAACGGGACCAAAGACGAAAATGTTTGCGTAGAAACATGTCCAGAGCATAAGTATTGGATTTATAACCTATCTGAAAATAATAAAGTTTTTTTATTCATGCTCCATTTCCAGACTATTTTCCCCTGAAAGTTTAAGGTGTATAACGACGGAAGAATGCATCAATAGGAAAAGATTGATATTTGAAAAGAACTGTTTGCTCGAATGTCCTCCAAATTACAGTCCAACAAACGTTGAAAAAAGCGAAGCGGACTTCTCTAACCACACCTGCTATCCCTGCAACAACCAGTGTCCAAAAGTTTGCGATAGTTCCGAGATAAATTTCATCTCTAACGCCGATCACTTAAAAGGGTGCACGATCATAAACGGAACATTACAAATAAGACTAAATGACGACAACCCTAATGTGATGGAAGAGTTGGAAAAGAGTTTAGGCGATATTGAAGAGATTATGGGCTATTTGAAAATCTATAGGTCCAGCGCAATAACTTCCTTAGAGTTTTTAAGGAGCTTAGCAGTTATACACGGACAAAACGATATGGAGTATGGAAAGTATTCCTTGATCCTGTACGAGAACCCAAATTTGCAAACACTGTGGAACTGGAAATCAAAAACAGATCTGAAAATTATCAGCGGTAGCATGTATTTCCACTACAACCCCAAACTATGCCTATCAGAGATCGAAATGTTGAAAAATATTACCTCCTACAATAGCACGGTAGATTTTGTGAGTCTAGACTCGAATGGATTTAATCATTTTTGTAATATTGAGCCACTTATTAGTAAAGTAGCGGTAAGTAGTACATATATTTATATATTTCAGCGTGCGTTATACCCCTACGAAAATTGTTAGTACTGTACTGACAATTTTTGGGTCAGTACATATATTTTTGAAATTAATTATCGAAAACTTCGACAAATTTCTTAAAAGTTCCATTACGTTTTACGAGTTTCTAACAACTCGACAGTTTCCAAATGACAAAAATCATTTTCAGCACGAAAAAAGCAAAAGTGGTGTACTGACACTAATTTTGTTATTAGAAAATCAGTGCAGTTTTCAGTACAGTGTTAGTACACTTTTCAGTACGGTTTCAGAACACCATCAGTACAGAGTCAGTGCGTACTGATTGTGTACTGACTATGTACCGATTTACCGTAGGGACACGTCAAGATTTACTACTCGGAAAATATGAGTTGCCGTCCATATTGTTAGCATGAAATGCACTCTGAAACAACGTGATTTACAGGCCAATATAGCGTAGTTTTTAGATCTGCACAGAGGGTGGGCTCTCGCTAGATTGGTGTAAAAACACGCTAATTTGGCGTGTATTTCATGCCGATATGGCATGCGTCCACCGTATGGTTTATGGATCTGCATAGTGGGTGAACGCACGCCATATCGGGGTGAAGAACACGTCAAATCAAATTGTTTTTCAAGCCAATNTTTGAATCTGCACAGCCAGTGAACACTCGCCATATCAACTACCCTGATCTGGTTAGTGTAAAATAAACCAGATCCGGGTGTTTTTTTTTTAAATTTATTTTACATATTTATTTTGTATTCTAAATTCTTTTAAATTTCTTTTATTTTTTTCACCAACTTCTGGGATCAAAACCCCACCAGCAAGCAAAGACACTATCCAATATACCATCCAGTTCATCCATATAAATCTATTTATATTCTCTATGTATTCCACAACCGCTTCCGTCTTATTCAGCGTGGGTAAACATGCCGATGTGGCGGTTCCTGCAAAATGCGAGCAAACACTGCTTTAATAGAATAATGTTCTAAAACGTAGGTGTGTGTTTCACGCTAAATTTGCGTGTTTATTCCATTGAAATAAAATCAACGTGCGACACGTTGACTTCATCGGCGTGTATTTTTTTCTGAGTGCACAAATTTAAATTTTTTNGCACAAATTTAAATTTTTTGACAATTTAAGAAAACTCAAAAGTATTTCAAACTTAAAAGCTGGCTGTGAACGTCTGATGATAGTGCCATTTTATTGGCGGCAGTTTGAATATTGTTTGTTAAACAATCAAAGTCGTCCTTAATAACCAGGGCATGACAATCAAAGGGTCAGGCACCAGCAAAATGACACTATCATCAGACATCCACTGTCAGTTATAAAAATTAGGCCTAAAAATGACCCTAACGGATGCTGCACAATCCTCCAGACCTAGTCATAGTGTAGTAAAAAGTTGTACCGTTCAACCCATATCGAATGGCACCCCTAACAGACGGTGTGCACACAGGACATTACCCGCTTGGTCTATTGGGACAAAGAAACTTTACATTCCTGCAAGGAAACGTTCTTTGTCCTAACGTAACTTGGCCCCAAATATCAAGTTTCTTTAACTGAAGTTTTTATACTCACTGCAGAATTTTGTTTCAAAAAAGCTCAATAGTTTTGTTGAAGCTGAAGCCAAGTTTATTTCGAGAAAGAAAGCTTCTTTTGAGGAACGAACATTTTATTTGTCTAAAAAAGACTGAAAATATTCTATTAAAAAAAAGCGTTAAAGGGGGAAAATGCTAACAGAAAACCGCAAAAAAATAATCCCAACCCGACTATTAGAAGAACCAGGCCAATTCGGCTTCAAGACTAACTTTTATAGTTTTTTTTCTATGTCTCCGGACTTAACGAAGCTTTGGCTAATCATGGGTGCCATTAGGGGGTACCTACTGATGACATCACTCCGTTTTATTTTAAAAATTTGCAGCATGCGGGTAGTTCACTGGCAGAATCGACTCTTTTTCTTCAGGGTATAGAAAAGTTACGGAAAAACGGACACGTCCAACTTGATATGGGCATGACTTTCACTTTTAGATGTTAATGTAAACCTAACCTTGCAACCTAATGCCAAAAACTTACACTCTTTAAACAGCAGACATCCATTTGGCTTTAAGTGAAGATACAATCCAAATTTTGAAGGCACTTAAATAGTAGTAGACCAAATATTTGGCTCTAGGGGTTGGATGCAGGAGCACGGTCAAAATTACCAAAAACCGGTTACTCGGTTCCACTGCTGAGACACAGTTTAACGTCAGATCATCGTGTTTGACCCCTTTTAATAATCATGTTGAAAATACATGTATGGTTTAGGAGATAGATATGCCACCGAATTCATAGTAGACTTCGGCACGGCCCGTATGGCCTATAGGTGGCTTGGGAGGCAAATTAATATCTTATTGAGTAAAAAGTACCAGTACCAGAGTGCCTCCATAAATTTTCTATCTGATGCTTTAGGTGAATAGAGTGTTGTTAAATAAAATAAATTGAATATATTGACATTTGAAGAGATAATTCTATGGAATTCTTGAGGTAACTGTGGAATATTTCCAGGTAGAGCCAGGATTTCACTAATTATCATCATTTTGTCTCGTTTTAACATTTGAAGTAGATATCAAAATTGAGCTTTAGCTGAGTTTTCGATATTTTGGAGTCATTTAGGGCTAGTTTGGTGGAAGTTGGGTGACGCGTGTAGTCCCCATATAAAGCCGGTGCATTTATCCTCCATTTATCTTAGTTGGCCAATCATAACAAAATATGAAGCTAGGAATAAAAACCCTAAAAACCCCATTTAATGTATATAAGAACTGTTTTTGGGCACTTCCCAAAAGCTTTTATTCCAAAACCCAAAAAATCGAACATCCATCATGGCCGCTGAAATAGAGTATAATGCTGTCACCTGAACAGGATTTACAGGAAGTATTGACACTCCTCGATGAAATTCGCCGAAATGAATCAAACGAGACGAACGTTACAAAACACTCAGAGAAAAATTCAAGTCGATTCAGCGTGAAAAAACACGTTGAATTGTCTCCAATGGTTATTCGATACGCTGATTCAGCATGTGGATTACTGCTCGAAAAATGTGTGATGACGTGCAAATTCAAGCGTGAAAAATCAAGCTGGAACAGCGTGTTTATTTAACACGTCAATTTTTTAATTTTTTTAATTTTTGCCAATATTCCAAGAACGTCTGGCGTGCGTTGCTGCACACGGTTGACGCCCGCNTTGTATTTTTTTTATTATTTTGCCGACTTCTGGGGATCAAACCACCGCCTTCCGATCAGCAAGCAAAGATGCTATCCAATACACCAGCCTGTGTATGCAAATCTCTCTCTCATATTCTCTATATATTCCACGAACGCGTGGTGTGCATCACACCGTCTGATTTGGCGTGCGTAAACAGGCTATTTTGGTTTCTTTTCTCAAATTCAAGCAACACTGCTTGATTGTAATAAGATTTCAAAGTGTACGTGCGTGTTTCACTCCAAAGCGGCGAGTTTTTTCCGTTGAAATAAAATCAACGTCCAACACGTTGACTTCATCGGCGTGTGTTTTTTTCTGAGTATAAACGTTACGCAAATTTGAAGCGACGGGTATTATGTGAAACTTCAAACGTCAATTTACTTTCTGTAAACCCCGCTAGAGATAAAGAAAACCCTGACCCTTCAGAATCGTCGAGTTTTCAGCCCTGTAGAAAATCTGTATGTAATTGTATTTTTGGTAGACCGTCTGCCATAAAGGTGCGGTTCAAATCCAACCCGTGACGAAGGAATTAACTTACGTTTTTTCATCGTTGCCGAGAGGTAAATTTCTTTGTGTGCGCTATTATTAATGAATAATAAGGTTAACAAGGTGACATGTATTGTCATACTATCAAAAATATACTTGCTGCAAAAACTTAGGTATGGGATAGAAGGTCATTCGACGATCTTGTCGAAGAGGCTAGTCAGTTTCATTGCAGCGAGAATTGAGCACGAATTGATGGGCTCATAAGCTTAAGTTATAGTTGTTCAAAATCCACTGTAAGCTGTAGGTTTACTAATACCTAGAAATTTCTCTGAAATATGAGGACTCGTCTGGTCCTTTTAGGCTAGTATAGGCCTTATTATTATTTTGACAAATTTTTAAAATTTTATTCCAGGTTCTGAATTATGAAAATGTTACAATTTACTGGGAACCATTCACCAAAACAAGCCATCAACTCTTAGGTTATGTTTTGTATTACATTGAAACCACAAAAACCGATCTAACTCCTTTCGATGGCAGAGATGCTTGCAGTCAGTAAGTATTTTACGAAGCTAACCATATGGATGATCGATTCATAATTTAATTGTTACATTTCAGATACAGTTGGAATTCGAACTTTATAACACTGAGAAAGGCAATCAACTCTTCAGAATTCCTCTCTTATAACCTGACGCATCTAAAACAGTTTACAAGCTACGCCTACTACATCCGTACATACATCACAAATTCAATGAATCAGACAGTGAAAAATGGTCAATCTGACGTCCGTTACTTCACCACCCACAAAGACAAACCCTCGCCACCACATTCCTTGTATACCGTTGAGAAAACTAGTCATTCTATAAAATTCTCGTGGAAAATAATTAAGTCAGAGGTACACTTAATCTCCCAGTACTATGTGGACATTTTTCGTCAGCCAGATGACTTGGAACAACTAGACACTCGGAACTACTGTGAAAATCCCAGAGTCGAAGAAATTGGGTCTCAAGAATTTTCACTGGAAGATATTTGTTGTTGTCCTGCTGAAACAATTCTTGAAGATGAGGATGCGAGCAGTCTAGCTGATGATGATTCGGAATCGGAACCTTACAGTCCAATTTTGAATAAATATACAAGGAATAAAAGAGAACTGGAAATGCCTTTCCCAGCTGAAATTGCGGAAGACTTTAAGATGAGTGAATTTCAAAAAGAAATTCTAAAGATTTCTCGTCCACTCCCAGCTTTTAAGGCTAATGAAAAAGTTAAAACGAAAAGGGACATCACCGAATCAAAATACTTTATAAACTCCTTTGTCTTTCCACATTTTACGAAGAACTTTGAAATGACTCGACTTTCACCATACACGATGTACACATTCCAATTGTTTGCATGCAGCGACGATGAACGTAGTCTATGCAGCGCCTACAGTATCTATACAGAGAGGACGAGGCCGAATAACAAAAGTGACGACATTGAATTCGAGATTTTGTCCCACAACAACACCTTATTTGGAGAAGGTGAAATTGTCTTGCAGTTTTTTGAACCAAAAAGACCCAATAGCGTTATTGTAGCTTATCGTGTAGAGATAAAAGCCATAAATGCAGTCATCCCGTTCAACAAATCAGACCATTGCGTTACAAGAAAGGGACACCAGGAAAATAATTACAGGTAAAAATTTTGTATAAATTAGAACTATCAATTCATACAGTTTTTAAGGTACACTTTAGAAAAAATTCCTCCTGGAGAATACGCTGTCCGAGTCCGAGCGGTTTCGTTGGCTGGGAACGGTAGATTTACGGAATGGTTTTACACGCTTGTTGCTGCTACAGAGGTTATCGAAGACAACAGTCTCCGAAATGGGTTCCTTATCTTCTCAGTTCTTGCCATGCTAACAGGTTTGATGGTTGGAGGCTACTGCTTGTCCTTGAGGCTTAAGAAAACGAAGGACGACGAAGAAGTTTTGGTGGAGCATGATGCGAATGAGGATAATGATGGGTTCTACGATGAGCCGTTGGATTAAATGTTCAATTTTTGAATTCTTCCATTGATATGCCAAACAAATTATTTATACAAAGCTTTAAAAAATCCAAATATAATTTAACTACTTATTTATAATTTCTTTACAGCAAATAAAGAAAATTAATTTAAAATTTCAATAAAATAAAAAAATAGATCAACCTTCAAGTAATAGATGTTCAAGCGTAAAAATCATTTTAACCTAGTGTTACTTCCAAAAACTTATTTTTAATTTAACTTTTCTTTCTAAAAAGTTAAAGTATACAACTACATTTCAAAGTCTGAACCCAGATTTATTATTTTGCCAAAATTCATTTATTTTATTCAAAATAGTCTTCTTTAGACTCTATACAGCGATTTACACGGTCAAGAAGCATATCGAACAAGTATTTTAGGTTGTCTGTAGAGTTGTTCTTAATGTCGGTGCCAGCGTTTTGGAGGGCCTCCACGTCGGCATATGACGCTTTCCTTTCATCGCCAAATGTATTTCTCTGAATAGGTAGAAATCACATGGTGCTAAATCAGGGGAATACGGTGAGTGGTTGGTATGGTTAGAATGCGGTTTTTCAGAAAATCACAGGTGTCAATCTGTGAGATGGTGCATTATCATTCAACAACCACAAAATTTCTTCTACACGATATTCTGGCTGAATACGACAAATAAGCCGACCAAACACTACAGCCTTTCTTTTATATTTATTAACTTCTATTTTGTGATAAGAACTGGATTCAGCCTTCGCAAAGATGATATGTGTCAATTTTGTAGAGGATTGGAAAAGTACACACTTATTTAAAACAACTATTTTTCTGGATATTTTATCCAAAAATCCCACCAATGGTGAGCC
>JXPH01016366.1:2472-12865 GCA_001014845.1 Mochlonyx cinctipes
CACACGTAATCCACGGAACTCTTTTAGAGTTCTTTTTNCTTAAGCAACAGCTGGCTTTTAATGCATGTCTGAGATCTGTTCATAATCTTNATAAAAAATTAATTTTTTTTAAAAACGTTTCTACAGAGTTATAAATACTATAATTTTTAAAACAAACGTATAATATAATGCTTCAACTAGTTTTTAGATTTACCAAAAATATTTTGCTCGAACTCCTTTTTAGAGTTTTTTAAACTCCTTTTTAGAATTTATTTAACTCTAAAAAAAGACAGTAGGGTTAAGTGCGAATTAGAGTAAAAAGAACTCTAATTAGAGTAAAAAGAACTCTAATTAGAGTAAAAAAGAACTCTAAAAGGAGTTCTGTGGATTATGTGTGTAATCTTAGGCGTTTTGATAATATTTCTTATCTAGAGTCCAGCTTGCTGGGATGCTCTTTGGAGAAGTTTTACAAATACAAATTAGCTTGCAGTGTTTTCAAGGTGCTGCACAGTATGTCTCCAAGTTATTTGAATGACTTCTTTTTTTTGTGGTCTTTTTCGAGAACAGAAAACCATCTATAGTGCGACGATTTTGGACGGAGGGGTTGGGTAATTCTTGTAGAATAGAGGGCGTTAGAGTNTAGCTTGCAGTGTTTTCAAGGTGCTGCACAGTATGTCTCCAAGTTATTTGAATGACTTCTTTTTTTTGTGGTCTTTTTCGAGAACAGAAAACCATCTATAGTGCGACGATTTTGGACGGAGGGGTTGGGTAATTCTTGTAGAATAGAGGGCGTTAGAGTTTGAAGTTCCATGCCAGTGACAATCACGTCATTGGAAAGGATTTTGGTTTTGAAAGCAGCAGTCCTGAAATTCATCAAAAGAACCTAGCTAGCACGGTACTTATGCCATTTAATCCATTTTTGATTATGTTGAAATTTTAAAATTGTTTATTTATATTATTGATGACCGTATAGTTAGTTATACATTTGTAATCGTTAAAAATATTGTAATATACGGAAATATAAAAACTAAAAACTAAACTGAACCTGCTTCACAGGTGTAAAAACATTTACAAAAATCCCTAAAAGTAAAAACAAATCTATAAAAATTCCACAAGGTCAAACAGTACATAAGTACACAACAACTCCTAAAGGTCCACAAAAGTTAGTTAAAATTCTAAGTCCATTCACATTTTCACCGTACACATCGCGAAAACCTCTGTTCTCATTTCACTCCACATATTTTCGTGATTCTTTTGATCAGCCGTAAGTTTTCCAATTTCCATTTAATAACATTTTTTGCACATAATTATAATTGCTATTTCATCTTTACGATTCCATACCAGAATTTCTGATTATCCGAAGCATCTTTATGGTACTACAAAATCTGTCCACTTTTCACTGTTCACAGCCGTAAGGTAGCACTAATACTACCTTTATTCTAAACATTTTTAATCTGCGACGATTTCTAAATATACCGGAAACATCCAAGAGCTTGCTTTGTTTTCAATATGGTTTACCACTACGTCATCGTCCTCAACATACGCTATCATGCTTAGAAGGTATTGGAAACTCTCTCCTTCGCTATATATGAGTTCCACTCAGTTCATGTTGATTTGTAAAACATCTCACAAGTGGTCGTGCTTCTTCGTGATAACTGTCTATAATAATTCGTATTAACACCATAAGGTCCACCCTATCGTATTATTATCTCGAGAGATATCGAAAATAAATATTGTTGAATAAAATTGTAATATTGTTGATGAATTCTATTAGCATATTCTACATCTAATTGGGATTTAATATAACCAAAAGAACTGGTTTAGATTCCTATTTGAAATTGTAAATCTATTTACGTCCGGAATCAATCGAAGGTTGCTTCCTGTTTATGTTTATTTGTTGCTCTTTTTTGGAAGTTCTTTCTTAGTCATCTGATGCTTAAACTTAGTTCCTAGTAAACATGTTGACATACAAATTTGTATTCTATTTAGAGAACTCTAAAGTCTAAAACATAAAAAACACATAATTCAACTCTCACTTTTCCGATAGAGACTCTATTTGAATTAATACTTTATACATATGCGTCTCTGTCCAATTTACTCGTTGCAGACAAAAGTATGTTTTTGTTTGACAAAAAAAAAAGTAGTAAACACATTTCGTCAAAACACGTAACTAAAATTATCCCACACTAAAATGTAAACTTCGTATTTACGAGTGTAGATGATTTGACGATGATGATTATTATTTTTACATGATGTAATTTTGACATTTATGGTATTGAACGAACGTGTTTAATAATATTATGCTACATCATCGAGCAAGATGAAAGACATCTGGGCTAATCTAATCTCATATTTAAGTTGTCCCAATTGACTCTTTGCAGACTCGACAAAACAAGAAAGCTACTTTTGCGATAATTGTTGGATATTTAAGTTTTTGTACCGGTAGCTTGTCCAAGTAGCTTCAATTTGAGAAATACATCCCCTCACTCTGCTACTTTATTACTAGGTTTCACGGTACATCACCGAAACATTCCGTATTTTTTACTTACTTACCTATGGTGCCGATCAATAGTATTTTTCCATCTTATTCGGTCTCTTGCAGTCGCTATTACATCACCCCATTCAGCATTGTACTTACCCAACTGTGACATGAAGTTTGGCGCTGTTTGCTCTGGATCGTGATCCTTCCAAACCCTGCAATAAATTTGTGCTGCCATAATTTAAGGTATTTAATGCTGGAGAAAATGTGGCATAAAATTTCATAGAAAATTTTATAGTTAGAACAAAAACTGAAAACTTTTATTTTGTTCATGAAAAATACCATATTTGTCTCTAGTTTGCCACATATGTGGCCACATTAAATTGGTAAAAATGTGTCAAACAAAAAAATCTTTCCTGTAATTTATTTTTTGCCATACTACCAGGATTTTCCTAAGAAAAAATCGGCAGCATTTACGCGACATTTGTGGCATACAATTTGGGCAAATTGTGGCCAATATTTTTTACATGGAAGCGTCTTCTGCTATTGATCCGAGTTCCGTAGTTTACGTCGTCTGATTTCTATCTCCAAACTAGTAGTCATAACACACTGCTGTCATAATTCAGTGCTAGTAATCGTTCGAAGCCATCTTATCCGGAGGATTTGTCGCAGACATCGATTGACAAATATCTGAATTTTATTTGTGACTGATTCAGTCACTTTCCTAGTCTTGGACGCATACAGCAATGTGGATAGTACAAGACTTCAATATAGTCGAAGCTTGGTGTTTTCTGATATAAAGCCTCTCGCAGTGTTGACGCGGCTTTGAATGTTACTGCCAATCTTACAACTGCCAGCGTTATTTCTGCAAGCCAACCTTCTTTCCTTCATCGGAAAGGTTTTTGATTTTGGCTTCCCTATTTTTCATTTTGTGGGATACCAGGTGAGGTTGGTGAAATTGTCATAAGATTCTTATATCAGATCAATAATATTTGCTGAAACTCCTCTTTTCCAAATTGCGTGCTATTTTAGCAGATCAAGGGCTTTGCGGAAGTCGCCAAAAACTAGGTACAGTGGTGGATGATGATTCTGAACGTATTTATTTGATCGACATAGAAAGCCTGCCTGTTCTCTTAGTAATATTTGACATGGTTGTTAAAAGGTGCATCAATTGTTGCAGCACAATTTCTAGTTTACCAACCTTGGTTTGATTTGAAGCTCTCAAACTCTGTGGGCTGAATAATTTTGATAAAATTATACAGCCCACTGATTTAAGGAGCTTCAAATCGAACCGAAGTGGGTGAACTAGAAATTGTGCTGCAACAATCGATGCACCTTTTAACAGCCATGTTATTTGATCTAGCGCTGCGTTGATTCTTTTCAAAATAATTGTCCACACGGTTTTACTAGAAATGGGCTGCTGCATGATTCCTCGACAATTATTACAGTCACTTACATCACCTGTCTTTAAGATCTTCATTATCAAACTCCGTTTCCAGTCACTCAGAAACGTATCAGTGACGTGTCAGACATTACATAAAAATGGCTGGAGGATATCTGTTGATAGGTCTATGTCTATGTCGGTTTTGAGAACTTTTGAAGTCAACGTCAGGAGTTTTTCCATTTTTCAAATATGATAGTGCTTCGACTTCCGTTCTACTGGGTGTCTCTTCATTAATCATCCTACCAAAACTAACGTGTACGCTGAAGTTGGATTTTGCTGGTTGTTGCTGCCCTGGATTGTTAGCATCGTTATTTAAAACTTTATTGAAGTGTCCCCATCACCTATGCAGTTACTTCATCAGGCAGGACACCTCTATTTGATCAGATTCGCAAGCTCTTATAGATACTAAAAAACTATTTAAAATCTTTACATGGTGCAGCAATCTCGGCTTTGGCCACCAAATCGTTACAGTGATTCCGAAAATCACGCCTGGCGGCTACGGTACGAAGCATTATATTATACTATCGTTGAGGCTCAGCTTTTCTTTGTCGTGTTAAACGAGGGAGCATTGCAAGGATCTGTTTAGTTTTACCAGAACTCCACTGTCGATGACCGGGATTTAGATGACCGTAGACAGACTAAAATACTAACTTCTTTATTGTCATCAAATCTTGCTGTCGGTATCTTCATTGCCACTACATTTCGTATCTATTCCGGAGCTCGATGGTTAATTGCTGTACTACGGGATCTTTTAATTTCAAAACTTAATTTTTGACTCGCCGCTTCTTAGAACAGTATGAAATATAAAGTTAAAGTAACCAACTCGCATAACCATTAAAGTTGCGGTGGTTCGGAATCCACTATAAGCTGTAGGTCCACTAATACCTAGAAAGTTCTCTGAAATATGAGGACTCGTTTGGTCCCAATAGGGTATATATTATTATTAACCAACTCGCTAATAAATGATGTGGTATTGTTCTCAAGTTGGTGCCTTCCCTACTCCTTACATCGATAAGAGATGAACGCGAAGATCTATGATCATGATGTGATTTATTTATCATTACTATGGATTGTTTTAGGTGGAAACAGAGTTGCTCCAATCACTAAATTGTGTGTACTCCATAAATTAGTCAACAACTCTCCGTTTTAATAAGGACGTGCTCAATGCTGTTGATGTCACAACCTACAGTAGCTTTGAAATCCCCTCAATATTTTTATGTCATGACACCATTTGGGATGGTTGACAAAATAGAGTTCAAACGAAAACGATCATAGAACTCACCCATTGGCAGGCCATTGTCAATAATTAGAGCGTAATACTGGACTATCGTTTTGATGACTCCTGTTTTGATGTTAATGGTACAACCGGATCTCTCTAAGATGCTTCCATCTGCGAGTTTTTTTCACCACATCCTTCTAACACCGAGTTTGGCTTCGATCAAGAATTTCCAGTTGCTGGGTGATGGAGTTCATCCTGAAACAACCGATCGTAAGCGTCCTAATCACGCAAATGTTCTAAACCGAATTCCAGTTCGGAATTTTTCTATTGAACTTCTTGTATAATCTGGTTTTAAGATGGCAGTAGAATTAGCCCTACACACACGAGACGTTAATTCAGGCTCAACATCAGCCTCGTTAGAGTGCCATCTCTCGGTGTGTTGATTATTACTGGCATAACCAAGTCCATGCCCTTCTAGCTTGATCGGTAGAGCGTTTGCCTATCAACCCGTGACTATTAAATTAACTTACGTTTTTTCATCGTTGTTAAGAAGGTAGATTACTTTGTGTGCGCTATGATTAATGAATAATAGGGTAAACAAGGTGATTTTCAACATGTATCGTCAGAGCCATGCTATCAAAAATATACTTGCTGAAAAAAACTTAAGTATGGGATAGAAGGCGTTCGAATGGCGTTCACGTCAAACAGGTTAGTCAGTTTTCTTGCAGCAAAAATTGAACACAACTTGGCAGGCTCATTGAACTGGTAACTTATTAGCATAACTATTAAAGTTGTGGAGGTTCGGAATCCACTATAAGCTGTAGGTCCACTAATAAGTAGGTCCACTAATAAGTTATCTGAAAATGAGGACTCGCCTGGTCTCCCTAAGCTACTATAGGCCTATTATTATTATAATTATTAAGCAAGTCTATGAGCTATCACATATGCGAAACGTTGACTTAAGTATAGGGGCTTGTTTTATTAACAAGAAGCAACAACATAAGTTGATGCGTATCACTATGTATTCCAGTATGATAAAATGAATTCATAAAAATTTATGAAAGAAGTGATTGCTTACCGACTTTGTGGACACTTAGCAGGTAGTCCAGTTTACCGAAACTCTAATCTCCGACGGAACATAGCATACACTACCTCCATTAACCAGGATATCCACTCCTCTCCTCGCACTTTACAGAAACAGGAGAGTATAAAATATCAGCAGAAAATTAGGCATGTAACCCGAGCTGTTGTCGCATAAATTCTTGGAAACTCGTAAATTTTCCTCAACCTTAGTCTTTCTTTTAAAATTTCACTAAATATACTTACTTACTTAAGGGCCTATGGTGCCCTAAAAGGACATAGCTGATAGCCCATCCATCTCATTCGGTCACTTGTGATTACTTATTACGTCACCTCATTCACCGTTGCAAATACCCAACTCTGCCTTGATGGAACGGCGCCAAATTTGGAGTGGTCTGCCTCTGGATCTAGTTCTAAGCTTCTTCAGCTATTGATCCGGGCTTTGTTAGACCCCTTTGTAGCACGTGGCCGAGCCACCCAAGTTTACGTCGCCTGATTTCTATTTGCATAGTATTCATACCACATTCCTGGTCCATAGGTCACTGTTAGTAATCGTTCGAGGCTATCTTATCCGAAGGATTTGACACAGACATCGATTGACTAAGTTGTATTTTATTATGGTGAGGTGACTGATGCAGTCACTTTCCAAGTCTCGGACGCTTACAGCTGTGTGGACAATACAAGGCTTCGGAATAATTGAAGCTTGATGTTTTTTTATTTGAGGTCTGAGCGCCAGATGTTGTTTAACGCATAAAATCTTCTTCTCGTAGTGTTTATGCGGCTTTGAACATCTTCGTCAGTTCCATCACTGCCTCCACTTACCGTCAATCTCAAAATCGCCATCGCTATTTCTGTCAAACAGCGAGGTGCTTTGTCTTCTCGACGTTAATCTTCCAAACAACCTACTTTCCTTCATGGGAAACGTCTTTGATTTTGGCTTCCATATCTTTCTTTTTGTGAGATAGCATAGCCAAGTCATCAGCGAAGTCCGTATCTTTTAGACTCCATTTTATGCCACGTTTCTGCACATTAAATGCTTTACGCAGCACGTCATCTAACACTACCAGGAAGAACAAAAAGGATAGCAAGCATCCTTGTCGAACACCATTCCTAACGGGAATAAGGCCGGTGAGCCTATCCTGATGTAAGAGATGGCAAGTGAAGTTGTCAAAAGATTCCTTGATCAAATAATAATCCATGCTGGAACTCCTCTATCGTTAAAAATTTATAAAACAAAAAAACAAAATTTTTCCTAATTTCCTTCAATAAAATTTTAAACTAGTTCTTTGTATATATTAATAACTAAATTATAATTAAGATCATGTGGACTACGAGCAGGTATTACATCATCATCCACCACCGGTGTCAAAACAGGTTGGATGAATACCTTTTATTATTTTTTCTTTCCATGTGTTAAATTTACACATTGAAAAAAAAACAACAACAACAGAATGAAGAAGAAGAAAAATCAAAATGGCTGTCAATTAGTTCCCACATGACATAACCGTCCTTTCTACTTTAAATTGCTTAAAGTGCATGCAAAGCTTGATGGTAGGTGCTATTAAAACTATACTAATAAAGTTTTTTTTTTTTTTGAAAATCTATGAGTGATTATGGGTCATCGATAATTGATTATCTTTCTTGCATAAAAAGAAATAAAACTTTCGTTATTATTTGTCTGCGGTGCGGCACGACTTTATTTTGCAAGCCACTTTGCTGCGCTGTCTATGTCTGACCGTCCATTCGAATTCGGAATTGAAAACAGAAAAGACGCTTATTTTAATTTAATACATATTGTTGGATCAAAAATAAACTAAATGACATAATCTTATTTCACTTTTTAGCACATTCATCGTGATATTAAACATATACATAATAATGATCGATACACAAAAGAAAGTGAATTTTACTTTCTAACAGACTCTTGTCTCGAAATCTAAGATGGCGAAAAAAAGACACAGAATAAACATTCATTCGGAATAGTGTCGCGATCGGTGGATCGCACTATTACAGTTTTAAGATTTTTTTTTACTTCTTCTGCGAAATAACATAGTTGGTTCAGTGGTAAGAAGAAGAAATAAGATGTAAAGTCAGACGTATTATATTTTTTTCGTTCAACATCACAACTCAACTCGATCAATGGTGGAAAAAAGTATGTTAAATAAAATCGAAATTTGTTGCTATTCCACTTATTTTTTTTGTTATACATTTATGGAGTAGTATTATTTAATTTTAATTTATGCGAAATTGATTCTCTATTTTGTTTGTTTTTATTTGAAGATTACTCTTTAAATTCAAGAATAGAATAATAGATGTGTGGCTTTAATTGAAGAATACTTTTTTAATTTTTTTAGAATGATTTTCATTTTGCATCTTCGAAAGATTTTGACCGTTAGCGGCTTCTTTTAAAAATTTAAGCATTCAGGTGGTCACTTTCACCTTCACCTTTCAGATAGAACGGCATTTGTCGGTGCGTGTTTCTTCTCCTCTTTGCCTACTTATGCATCAAATGTCATTGTCAATTACACTTGAGAATATCCTAGAAAAGGGACAAGTAGACAATCTCACCGACCTCAACTTCAAGGACGAATGCTTAGCGGTTTCGCCGATAGGGGGCAAGTTTGAACGTACCAATGCTATCACCTCATTCATTTGTTTTGGACAACATGAGAATGGCACTAAGTTTTCTACTTGGCTACCGAACATCCTTGTGCATATCACCTCCCTTATCGCTATTTTTAGGTGCTAGTGGATTCCCACTACAATGAAGTACCGGGACTCCAATCTAATGCATAATAAGACAGTGAGACTAATCCAGGTTCTTCCCACTGTTTTATTTGCAATCTCAATAGCGCTTTGTGTTTTTATTTTTGTTATACTAGTATTGCAAAACCACACTTCCATAAAGAACAAAGTCGAAGTTAGTTAATCTCCAACGAGCATCTATTTTCTTCCGGGAAGTGTAGTGTATTAGCTCTTTCTATTACAAGCCCCTGCTTACTAGACCACTGATCTTGGCCCTCAGCACTTTCTTGTGGTTGTCTTCCTTTAGTTCCTCCTTCTGTTTTGCGCGTTCCTGAATTGTTTGCCTCAATTCCTTCTGTTACCATCACGTCCTTCTAGTTTGTTTGAGTTTTGTAATTGCTTGCTCCTCCGTTTCTTAAGAGTGCCATAGTTCTAAGATTGTTAAAATAGAATAAGATGATAAAGTCACATAATCTCATCACAGATCCCTGTATATTGTTTTGTACTCATACTTAGATTGTATTGATATGCTGGATATTATACCCTTTAAACATAGAATACTTTTCAACAGGCTTCGCTTTTCGAGACCACCGCCTTAGCTCATACTGAAGATTCATAGTCATAAACTGAATATCCAATATCAGCTCGAAAGGAACGTCTTCAGAGACGACCGAGACACCCCATACTAAATCCTGAACTCGTACAGACTAGTGGTAACGCTGATAGCAGGGTCTTTTTGGAAGTAAGTTTGTGGGTTGTCCACACCTGAAAATTTACTTATGAGTTGTCCACACCTACCATTGTACCCTTTCTTAAAAGCGTTATTCTAAAGACGACATCTCTTTAGAATAGTTTCACTATGTTACTACGCCGGCATAGAAGTTTGACCACATTCTCTGTCAAATTGCTTCTGATGGAAGCAATTTTTGGCGCTAGAAAGGATACTACGATTACCCTATCTGCTACCAAAAATCCGCGATAAATCGGTCAGTTATATGAGTGTAGTCTAATAAGTATCTTTCGGAGTTGTTCAGGAAGGTCTGGCAGGCATCTGAAATGGGTAGTCTTGAACCCNAATCCGCGATAAATCGGTCAGTTATATGAGTGTAGTCTAATAAGTATCTTTCGGAGTTGTTCAGGAAGGTCTGGCAGGCATCTGAAATGGGTAGTCTTGAACCCAATTATAAATAAGTACTGGTGATCATGACTTCCCAGTATGAGCCTGAATACGAAAATTCAACTCATTCTGACTGTATGATTCGGAATTCTGGAAGAAATCTTTTTCATTGAAATCTCCAAGAGATCATCGCATAAAGTTTGGTTAGAAACTTCCAGATTTCTGAAGCATCCTGCTGAATTTGTATGGCCGTTGACCTACTTGGCCCAAAATATCCTAACTTTTGAGTTTCGATAAACACGACCGGGTGGTTGAGTGGTTAGTATACTA
>JXPH01016372.1:5735-19847 GCA_001014845.1 Mochlonyx cinctipes
TCCTTGCTTTAACAACTGAACATGACTTGATGGGTTCAATGAGTTGGTAACTCATTAGCATAACCATTAAAGTTGTGGTGGTTCAGTAGCCACTATAAGCTGTATTAATACCTACAAAGTTCTCTGAAATATGAGGACTCGCCTGGTCCCAATAGGGTACCTATAGGCCTTATTATTATATTATTATTATTATTATTCGTGTTTTTAAACGGCATTTGTTGTAGTTTAATGTATACCCTCTATATCATACAATTTCAAAAGGGCACATCTGTACTGTTATGTATTATAGGAGGCGTGAACGTCGAGAGATGAAAGAGAAAATTATAGGAGGCGTAAACTTGGTTTCTGCTGGTTCTGCATTTTCGGTAACTAGCAATCACCAAAAAATCGACATGTATTTTTTGACGCTTTGGGTTTTTAAGAAAAAACTGTTTGTCCGATCGAGCTGAAATTTCAAAGGAAGTATTCGTTTGATAAGGACACGTGATCCATTTATATGAGAGCCCAATCCGACAAAGGCTTCTGTGGGCTCCCATACAAAAGTTCGTCATTTTATCGATAAAAACGACATTAATAACACATTTATTAATGAAATTTTGGACAAGACTATGATATGGTACCCGTTTTATGCCTACCAATTTTTTGCCCACTCAAAGGCTTCTGTGAGCTCCCATACAAAGTTGACATATTTACACCAAAATTATGAANACCCACTTTATGACCTATTAATTTTAACTCTAATTGGACAAAGGCCTGCGGGCTCCCATACAAAAGTTCGTCATTTTATCGAGAAAATCACTATAAATCCGATATTTATGAATAAAAGCTCTTGAAATTTTGGCCAAAATTATTAAATGGTATCCACTTCATGCCCTATTAATTTTTACCCTAATCGGACAAAGACTTCTGTGGGTTCCCATACAAAATTTCGTCATTTTATCGAGNAAATTCGTAATTTTATCGATAAAATCGCTCTAAATCTGACATTTATCAATAAAATCTTTTAAAATTTTGGCCAAAATTGTTAATTGGTACTCGTTTTACGTCTGTCAATTTTTAGCCCAATCGGACAAAGGCTTCTGTGGGCTCCCATACAAAAGTTCTTCATTTTATCGATAAAAACGACATTAATAACACATTTATTAATGAAATTTTGGACAAGACTATGATATGGTACCCGTTTTATGCCTACCAATTTTTTGCCCACTCAAAGGCTTCTGTGAGCTCCCATACAAAGTTGACATATTTACACCAAAATTATGAATTTTCATAGTAAAACGGAGTGACGTTATCAATAATCTAATCAGTATATCCCCCCTAATTAGCCGGAGCCACGTCAGGAACGGAGGCATAGAAAAAAAACTATAGAAGTTAAAGTCATGAAGCCGTATCGGCCCGGTTATTTTTATTTTATTTCAAAATGGAGATTAACCGGTGTAAAAAGCATAAAAAGGTATTTAAACCCTTATAAACGTTTTTATTCATTGCCTTTTCTAAAAACTCATACCCTACCCCCACCCCCATAAAAATGAAAAAAATCCTTTTTTGCTCTTCAAATCCATCTAGAAGAGGAAAAAATCGTCATCATACTTTTCGCAAACATAATAATTTAGGATTAACCTTTTTATTTTCAATATAGACAGATAGAGTATACAAGAGCTTCTCATCCCCATAAAGCTCTAGTTGCATATTATATGTATCAAGACGAAGCACACATTTTCTCATTTTCGCATTCATTTCCATTTGGATGATGATAATGATATAGTTTTTGAATAGATTTAGCTCCTCGCCTTATGTATATATTCGATGTGAAATGAATGCATCCCAGGATTAGGATCAAAATGATGATCGTGTTGTCGTTACAATAGAAAAACATTCTCATTCTCATTCTCATCACCACCATCTCTTCATCACTTCATATCGCACATCCAGGAATTATTTAGGTTAAACATTATACGACTATACGTTGAATTTTATAAAATTTATAGCACATCCAGACAATGGAGAAGAGCAGCGCATGCAATGTAACCTTTATTGAAATAGAAATGCAACATTTTCGCTACATATTTTTAGTTTTATGCTCGCAAAAGCTTCTTCTACAACCATTATGTTGATAACCAAGCACTCTTCAGTTTCTGTTTCAAAATTATAACATCGTTTAATTTTATGTTTTATTCAGAAAATTACTTTTCTCTACCAGGGAACACATTAAAGAGCATATAAATTCATGTTTTGTTGAGCAGTTCAGTATATATATAGGGGCGAGTATATGATTTAATTCATTTATTGATTTTGGTGGCATAATTCTAACGCTAACTCTATTTCTGACCCTGACTCTAACTCAGATTTAAGCTCTAGCTCTTGCTCTAGCTCTTGCTCTAGCATAGACGAATGAAAACTAAGGTGTCCAGAAACGGTGTGCGATGCAATGAAGAACCAGTGTCGCTGTGCTAGTCGTGGATCATTTCAAAAGCATGTTGTTGGGTAAACTGTTATAATATCAAAGTGTTTTGGTTTGTGTCTTAATGTGTGTGTTTTTGGTGTTCAGTTTGTGTCTTGGTTTACATGTAATCCTATTCTAGATACGCACCACCTAGTACTGTTTCAATGTATTATTTTGGTTGTAGCTACAGCTTCTACTATATTTTTTTTAAATGTTGGTATGCCTTCACAAACCACATGAGATTAGTCACGACTGAAGTTAACATCGTAGCATTCGTTTGTCTAAGGTGCATCTCATGTGATTTGTGAAGGCATTCCAATATTTAAACAAAAATATTGTCGTGGGTGCAGCCACAGCCTAAATAATGCAATGAAACAGTACTAGTTGGTGCGTATCTTCTTGTGGTTCATTTCAAAAGTATAATGTTGTTTAAACTGCTATAATATTGAAGTATTTTGATTTGTGAATGAATTTGTGGGTTTTTGATTTTAAGTTGTGTCTTGGTTGGTTTTAAGTTGTGTCTAATCCTATTCTAGATACGCGCCACCTAGTACTGTTTCAATGTATTATTTTAGTTTTAGCTACAGCTTCTACCATATGTTTGTTTGAATGTTGGTATGCCTTCACAAATCACATGAGATTAGCCACGACTGAAGCTAAGACGAAACATCGTAGTATTCGTTTGTCTAAGGTGCATCTCATGTGATTTCTGAAGGCATACCAACATTCAAACCTAAAATATGGTTCTAGATGCAACCACAACCAAATTAATACATTTAAGCAGTACTAGGTGGTGCGTTTCTTCAATAGGATTAAATATAAACCAAGACACAAAGTAAACACCACACAAATTAAGACCCAAACCAAAACGCTACTACATTATAGCAGTTTTTGATATTGAAATGAAATGCACTGCACACCTCTCTGGATATCTTAGTATTCATTTGTCTATGACTCCATCTGCAACTCCAGCCCTAACTCTAATTCTGACTGTAACTCTGACTCTACCTCTAACTCTACCTCTAAATCAATATGAAGTCTATGTTGACTCCGTACAAAACTCTAATTCACTGCACAATAACTGGCGTAATTCCCATGCGATTTAGCTGAAATTTAGTGTAGAAGTTTTTTCATGAGCAAAGTAGGCTCAAAAGGTATGGGAGTTGCAGTATTTTGAAAAATCATATGCTTATCGGACTTTGCAACCTTAACTAAGTAACCATGAGCAACTCCCAAAAACAATATCATACGACCCTCAAGAGCTGTGTGGTCAATAGTTGTGGCTCCAAAAACCATCAACAGCTATTTTCTAGAATCTCGAGCTCTATAGGTTGAAATGATTTTTAAAATGGTTAATACAAGCATCATAATTTTTGTATAAATATTGCGACATTTATAAGATCTGTTTCAAAATTTAAACATATGGAGATTAGGGTGGGCCATACTCGAAAAAGATCAGAAATTCTAAAATAAGCCCCACTCCAATGCTGCTCCCATCAAAAACAAAAATTTTGAGTGTGTCTATTGGCACAATGAATTTGAAGTTTGATTCATCCGTTCAAATACTTTTGGGTATTTCGAAATTTTTTAAAGTTTTTTTTAAACCTATAACTGTTGAACGGACGCTAACAGTTATCTTTAGTATAAAAAAAGTGAATTACTATACAAATTCGTATTCAAATTTCAACGCCATTGTACCAAAAATTCACTCAAAATACGGGTATATTGTACAACAGTTTTTGCTTGTTTTTACTAGGAGCAGCTTTGGAGGGTGTCTTTTTTTGGGTTTCCGACTTTTTCGAAAAACTTACACTCACAACAACTGTACGGCAATGAAGTCAACATGCTGATTTGGAAGCACACACGTAGTCTTTAAACACAAGCAGTGTTTGCACGAAGTTGGAAAAACAAGCCATAATGACCTGTTTACGCACGCCAAATCGATGGTGGACACGCTTATGTGACGTGTTTTTCACCTGTGATATCAATGCAACCACGCTGATACGGCCTGTCTACACACGCCAAAACAGTGGGTGTGCATACACTGATTCAGGGTGTTTAATATGTCAATTAAATTTACGCGCTTATTTCGGTAGGTTTAACACGCCAAATCAGACGGTGTGACACACTGTACATGTTCGTGGGATATATAGAGATGGTGAATGGCGTATTGGATAGCGTCTTTGCTTGCTGATCGGGAGGAGGTGGTTCAATCCCAAAGCCAGTGAAAATAATAAAAGAAAAAATTATTTTCAAGAACCAGGCCGATACGGCGAACATCCACTCGCACTTACATACACTATAAAAAATTATCAGGAATTTTCCAGTCTTGAAGACTGTCAACTATTGTGCCAGTCTTCAAGACTGTGAAATTACGGGCGACAGGAAAATTTATTGAAATAAATTAAAAAGATTTGAATAAAAATTGTCGGCTTGACCGTGATTCGAACTCAGGATCTCTCGCATACGAAGCACGTGCGTTACCTCGGAGCTACTACAGACGCTTGTGATGCTTTATCTTTAATACGTGAACACATTTTAGCTTGTGTGTATTCGATCAATTTTGTTTCGATTTTTTCCATGCGATTTTTTCCGGACGATTTTTTCCAGACTAATTAAAAAAAGCATGAATTTTCTTGACGAAATTATCAACACATGGGATTTTAATGTTTTGTTGTCAAAAAACATGAATTTTCCTGTCGAAATTATGAAAACGTGGGATTTTAATGTTTTTTTGTCAAAAAGCAGGGAAATTAGAGATTAATTTTTACATGATCAAATGGTGGTTTTATCCTGAAACTGGAATTATTTTAGACAGGGTTTTTCCTAAATTTTTTATAGTGCATCTAAAAACCATTCAGTAGACGCACGCTATATTGACATGTTGTAAAACACGCTGTTCCAGCATGTTGTTTTCACGCTAACAATGAGGATGTCAACTCACATTGTTCGAGCAGTAAATCCTGACGTGTACATACGCTGAATCAGCGTATCAAAAAACATTGAAGACAATTCAACGTGAATTTTTCCCTGAGGGGACAGTTTCAAATAAATTATCCAACAGGCTCGGAGGTTTTTGATCTGAAATTGGAAGTTTCACAAGATGAACTGGAAATTTATTTCGGATCATTTTATCAAAAAACGCCTGTAAAATCATCCGAAAATCAAAGCAACATATTCGGTTTTGGATCCTACACCAGATCCATGGGTTTTGGTTATTTTATCCTACAAAATCTTCAAAAAGGTTCAAAAATGTCTTTAAAAAGATACAGTGTCAAAACATGTTGAAGCTAAGTTCAATTTTCGGATGTTTTTAGAGGTTTTTCAGGTAATAAATTCTCTGTGTGATCTTCCTTCAAATAGGAACCAAGTTATGATAAAAAAAAGAATACCATCCACTTTTATCCGACATTTTGCACATAAAAACAAAACTTAATATTATTGTCACGGCATGAGAATTTTTTTCCTTTGAGATCTGTCTCCAATTCCACATCACGTACTTCCTGTCAAGAAATATGTTTCCAAACCGAAAAGGGACATTCATTATATCATAAATCACCACCGAGTCCCGCACAATTTCATCATCAAGGATTCAAGGTTAAAATGATAAAGGCAAACAAAAATTGAGCATTTTCTTTTACATCATGAAAAACTTTTCTTATAAAAATAAAAATAAAAGTTTGCAATAGGAATTTAATACATTACGTTTGCACTAAACTTTTTTTACTCCTTTTTTATTTTTTATGATTTTAATTTTCATTAAATGATTTGTTTCGTCCATGTTTTTCTTTCCTCTTTTATCAGCATCGAGTAAAGTGTTTATACAAAATGGCACCGAAATGGGAGGATTTTTCTTGAAACTTTAAAATAAGTTTTTTAAATGAATAAATTATTAGAATTATAATGAGTTTTCTTTCAACACTTTTCCTTAATCTTAATATAATAACGCGGGAAATTAATTCAATTTCGTATGTCTATATTAAAACAAAAACTTTAAGCTTGTCTTCTTTCACTCTTCCAAGTACCTTGCAGAAAAGTCCAAGTGAATGGCATGAAAAACTGTAGGTCTAGCTTCTTCTAGTGTTCCTACCGTGGAAAGGAACAGATAGCTATAATAATTTCCTCCACCAGTGGGCTAAGTGTTGAAAATTCTATCACACATAAGCTTTAGCTACATGAGATCTAAAGTTGCTCTTTGAATTTTTCAAAATGAGTGTAAGTAAATTTAGTATTTGTAATAAAACCAGGCAACTCATTCCACAATTTGGCTCCTCTTATAGGTAAACTGCTTCCTACATAGTCACTTCTTACTCTCTCTATGATCAAGTCAGGAATTCGACTGGATTGCATGAATCTAAAGTAGTTTTGTAAATAAACTGGGCATTCTAAATTTAAAATGGTTCTCCAGAGAAATACCGAATAGCACTTTTGAATATCTTGAAACATGATTGTATTTATGTAGACCATATACATATCTTATACAAGAATTATAAGCCATTGAGAGCCTTTTCAAAACAGGGGCAGTAGCACAAGATAAAACAACGTAACTTTGGATTACGGAATGAAGGGAGTGATATACAGTACTGCAAATATGCCAAACATGTCTCTCCCAATTTAGGTTCTTATCAATAAACAGCCCCAGATTCTTCACCACATTCTGATATTTTACAAGACACCCTTCCAGATAAATTGGATTAAACGTTTCCAATCGCTCATCAGAAATATTTTTCCAACGAATAACGATTGACTGGGTCTTCCCAGCGTTCAAAATTAATCCATTTTTCTTGGACCAAAGGACAACTCGCTCTAAATCTTCATTCACTCTACTCACAATTTCAGGATGCTCGCATATCTTATTCGAGCAGTATATTTGAAAATCATCTGCATACAGATGGTAGCTGCAGAAGCTCAATACAGATGGCAAAACGTTTATGAATAGACTAAACAAAAGAGGACCTAAAATTGATCCTTGCGGAACACCAGCGACAAAATCTAAAGAATCTGAAGACCCATCTTCAGTTCTCACAAATTGAGTACGCCCTGTCAAATATGAGCGAATCAAATGGATAGAACAGTCATCTAGTTTGAAATATTGACCTAATTTGTAGCACAATAGGTTGTGGTCTACACAATCAAAGGCTTTACTAAAGGCTAACAAAACCATCACCGATATATGGCCAACATCAAAACGATTTTTCAAATCATCCACAATCTGAAACATGAAACATCCAAAAACGGTGAAACTAAGACATTTTGAAAGCGGCCCTACGCTAAATTAAGTCGTGAAAACATCATCATGGTGTCCTCCAGGCTTCTCACAGGTATCCTCACGGATACGATTAAATATAAATAATTTTAAGCATAACTGCAACAATAAGGCAATGGTGCCAAGTTTAAATTAAAAACTGTTGATATCTTCGAAAAATATTGGATTTATTTTAAAATTCTTATTTTAGCATCAAAAAGGTTACACGTGAGCATAGTATGAGGAAGCCGGATGTCGCTAGAACGTTAAAATATATTCGTTAAAATGTGTTCTCATGTTTTCCTCACGGATTTTTTAATTTTTAGCCATGAAGAAGTAACGTCGGTAAAATAATGTAGAGTCCTCACGGTTTTTTAAATGTTTTTAAATGTTTTTTAAATGTTTTTCAAATTTACACTTCAATTCATGTCTTTTTCATGCTAAATGGACATTAAATGGACTAACATTTCAAAATTGAAATGTTTTTTATTTTCAGTGTGTAGTAACACGTGAGGAAGCAGTTAAATTTCCTGTATGGTTGTAAAAGCATCCGAAAATACCTGTAAACACATGCAAAAATGCCTGTAATAAGGCTCCCAAAATAGTAAGCGGCCAAAATTAAATTTGAGCGACCGAAATTAAATTTTTAGGGGCCAAAAATTTAAATAGAGCAGCCAAAACTAAGAGATAAGCAGCGACAAAATAAGATATGAGTGGCCAAAAAATTAGTCCTGGGTTCTGTCGCATAATCAACTCAGCAATTCCCACTGCCCAGGCTATGCCTACCAGCGTGTTTTGGACATTGCTGGGTTGATTATGAAACAGAACCCAGGTGGTAATTTAAGACTGCTCAAACTTAATTTTCGGCTGCTCAAATTTGATTTTCGGCCGCTCAAAAGTTAATTTTCACTCAAAAATAATTTTTGGCCAACCAAAATCGATTGATCCCTCTAAAAATATCCAAAAACGGTGGTAAAAATATCGCAAAATGGCGGGAAAAACATCTGATAATGCCTGTAAAAACATCCAAAAACGGTGGTGAAACATTTAAAAAGATTCGAAAATTTTGGGTAAAAAAATCAAAAAATGCCTCTAAAGTATTTGAAAATGGTACTAGAAACATCATCCTAAAATGCCGGTAAAAATGTCCGAACATGGTGGGAAAAACATTTGAAAATAGTGATAAAAATTTTCAAAACTAGCGGGAAAAATATCCGAAAATTCCCTGTAAAATAATCTGAAAATTGTAGGTAAAACATCTCAAAATGCCTGTAAAATTTAAGTAAATGAAACATCCAAAAATAATCAAAAATAGCGCTAAAACAATCTGAAAAGGACGGGAAAACCTTTGAAAGTGCCCCCGAGAAATATCTTAAGTAATATTTGAAATCGATAGTTGAAGTAAGTACCAAAAATTGAAAGGCGACTGATGGTAAAAAATAACGGCGTAAAAATAGCGGTTTAAAAATGGAGGTCTAAAAAGCATCAGAAATGGAGAAGAGGAAATTTAAGAAATGGCGGATCCGAAAAAAAAATCTTATATATTTTTTAATCATTTTTGGATATTTTTACAGACTTTTTTGAGGGTATTTTGCGGGTATTTTCCATGTTCTTTCGGATATTCTTACCACCAGTATTGGATATTTTTACAGGCACTTTTGAATATTTTAAAGGTATTTTCGGATATTTTCACAGGCATTTTCGGATGCTTTTCCAACCATTTACTTTCTGTGTAAGGTGGAGCAAATTTCACAAAAATGGGAATAGGGAAGCTGGGTCCCTCTAAAATATTATGTTTATGTTGCAATAATTCCCCTCCCTAACATTCTTTGAATTTGATCGCTATCGTTCCATCGTATTGGAGCCACCTTGCTCCTTAAAGGGCTCGGTATTATACTGAGCCTCTAAATAAAATAAAGCATTTTTAATTGAAAAGCAATTCAATTGTATATGATCACGAAGTATACCTATTACAATTTCCCTTTCTTAATCAAACGAATTTCTGTAACTCACTTTTGCTCAATAAAATTTATAGATTGCCGTAAACTTAACCTTTTAATGAAATAATTACAGTAACAAGGCAAAAGATTTAAGCACCAACATCAAATTAATGCCCTTAATCCACCCAATCACACATAAAAACCATCATCTTCTCTCGTTTGCCAAGAAAATTCTCACATCAAAGAAAACCAACAGCCCGAAATAGCGAATATATTTTCTATCAAAAGCTAATTTACGAAATCATAAAACATCCTGCACCAGAGAGAAAAAAATAAACAAAAATAATACAGACACGAAAAATTAGCTTTTGAAAGCTGCTTCTCCATCTCCATGCCACAAAATAAATAATAAAACCACAATATGATTCCCTATTTCCCTTCTCTCTCGATAAAATATTCAATCAAGAACACAAATTAACATCAATTGTTGTTCCCATTTTTTGTCAACATGCCTGCACCAGACATGCATGTCACATTTTTTTTCAATGGACACTCTCGGGTGCAGCAATAATTTAGCTTCAACTATTTTACGTTCAACAAAAGTTAAAGCAGAGTGATTGGTCACAAAGATATTACAATTTGTCCACTAAACTACGNGCAAAGGTTAAAGCACAGTGATTGGTCGCAAAGATATTACAATTTGTCCACTAAACTACGTTCTGGATCTAATTTGTAGTTTTCTGGGGCAAGGTGTTCAGTGTTCTACATACAATGTCCAGCTATGGCCAAATTTGCCTATGCCAAAATCTTAATTGTGGTACTTTTTTAAGATTTTGGGTTTGCTGGCTCTTTTCGATGGGTAAAGGTGTAAAGCTTTTGGTATGGGCTGGTTTTAGCTAGGAATTTTGGACCAAATCTCGTAGTGGATACGAGTGGCTTCCCCAAGGGCCTCACTTTGTATAAAAAATACATTAAAATACATACAGTAACTCGACGCTTATTAGACAATTATATCTTGCCCATATCAACATCAACATAAGCTAACAAACCTAAAGAAAAAGCTATGAAACAAATTTTCAATTTTCTTCTCTTAGTGCCACCTAAAGCTGCAAACATATTGGTTTTGCACATCGTACTTCTAAATAAACATTTCTTACCTCCGTAGGCAAATATTTATTTTTAATCGTGGTATTTTAATCGCTGTTAAATTGTTAACTGCGTTTTGTCTCATTTTCTACGCATTGGCAGAAGGTGACAAAAGTAGTTTTTGTATTTAGCCGAGTTTCAAACTGTTGATGAATAACTTTACTGCTTAATTTTTTTTTGTGTTAAAATGTTTGAAATAATCTTTTAAGGGGCTAGAGAAGCAAAAAAAGCTAGTAATCAGCTGTTACTTTTGACTATCCTATTTTTTCTATTCATATTTTTTTCAGCTGTCTCGATGATCTTATGAGCCATTTTGTCCAATTTGAGTTTCGGACCAAAATATAATTCAAAATGTCAGCCCATACCCTTATTATTACATTTATAAGCAGTTTTCACAGATGCCATCTAGAGGATTTGCCAAATGCCAACCTTAATGACCTTAAATGCCAAGATTAATGACCCCGAATACCAACTTTAACGACCCCAAATGCGAAACTTAACGATCCCAAGTGCCAACCTTAACGACCACAAATGGCAACCTTAACGACCACAAATCCCAACCTTCACGACCCCAAATGCTAAAATTAACGACCCCAAATGCCAACCTTAACAACCCCAAATGCCAACCTTATCTACCCCAAATGCCAACCTTAACGACCTCAAATGCAACCTTCAAAACTCCAAATGCCAGCCTTAACGACCCCAAATACCAATCTTAACGACCCAAATGCCAACCTTATCGAGCCCAATCGCCATCCTTATCGCATCCAAATGCCAACCTTAACAATCCCAAATACCAACCTTAACGACCCCTAATGCCAACCTGAGCGACCCCAAATGCCAACTTTAATGATCCCAAATGCCAAGCCAACGACCTCAATTGCCAACCTTATCGAGCCCAATTGCCAACCTTAACGATCCGAAGTGCCAAACTTAACGACTCCAAATGCCAACCATATCGAGCCCAATTGCCAAGCTTATCGCATCCAAATGCCAACCTTAATGACCCTAAATGCCAACCTTCACGACCCCTAATGCCAACCTTAGCGACCCCAAATGCCAACCTTAATGATCGTAAATGCCAAGCCAACCTTAACGACCTCAATTGCCAACCTTAATGACCCCAATTGCCAACCCTAACGATCCAAAGTGCCAAACTTAACGACTCCAAATGCCAACCTTAATGACCCCAAATGCCAACCTTAACGACCCCAAATGCTAACCTTAATGACCAAAAATGCCAACCTTAATGACCTCAAATACCAACCTTAACGACCCTAAATGCCAACTGCCAACTTTAACGACCCCGAATGACAACCTTAATGCCAAATTGAAGTTATGTCTCCACGAAGGTTTTAGATTCACTAGGTATGGAGTATAACCTAGATAAAAGATTGTTTATTTGTATAAAAGGTCCAAAAAATAACATGCAAAAACTCAACCACATTTGGTCAAACATAACTGTTTAGAAAATATTTCTGTATTTTGGTTCCAATTTGTCAAAGGCTTATGTGGGCTGTCCATCACTACTATACAAATGTTTGACTTCATGCAATAAAATTGGTACAAATTATTTTCAAAACCAAACAATTTACCAAATTTTAAACGGGTTGCTGGAAGGCGCATTCAACCTCTCAATAAAGTCCGTACATTTAACTCTCCCAATTAAAAAAGTCAATTTTCAAAAATCCTACATCAGAAAACCTATTCTAATTGGTCGACTAGCACATCATTGTGTTGTGCTGTTAAAAATCTCAAAGATCACACAAAAAATTGAGCTGCTACATCCCTTCAATCTCAAAGAAATAATTTTAACAACAAATTCGCTGTATTGACAGCTAACGAAGCTGAAGTACGCCACGTCATGGAGCTCCAAGAGGGGGACAAAAAACTTTTTGTTTTAAAGTCCACCTTCCGAAGTAATATACAAAATATTCTAACTTCAAACCTATGGAGCCCTAAGGTGCAAAAAACTGGTATTTTGGAGCCAAATTTTTACATAATAATTAATTAAAACTGTAAATATTAAAGCGCTGAGGTGGTTCTGCAATGCAGGGATGCTTTGTAAAAGCTTACTGTAACAAACTTGATTTCTCTGTACTGGACCGCTGGTCATAGTTGTGTGTCTGGTAATGAGAAAACTGGCAAATTGGCTCATGCTGGTTTGGATATAGATTTCTGTGGACCCACTTTGCCAATTTCTATATCTGAAGAGTTAGGTCCAAAATAGACATTCTTTATTTTGGAGTACTTTGGAGAATTGAACCACATTTAAATTGTATTTGCAGGAGCTCACTGTAAGGAGAGCTATGTTTATACTAACTGGTGAAGGTGACAACTAGTTATTGATGCCTAAATTATCACATGCATCGTATGGGACTCACGNCACATGCATCCTATGGGACTCACGCACGCAAAAAACTTGTTTGATTTAAACAAGAAAGGCTCCCAAGCAGGTTGAAAATTTCACGTAGTTGGCACTAACAGGTTAAGCCTTCTTGCGGCTAAGAAGTTATTGTTAATCCCAAACAAGATCCTACTTGCCGCAAATGGTGATACTTGTTGAAATATTCTTGGGGCCAACAGGATATTGTTTAACTTGTTAGCCTCAAACAGGATCTTGAATGCAACTCGATTTCTTGTTTGTATTCAACAGCACTTGTTAGTGGTAAATAGGATCTTATTAGGGATTTGTACTGAAATTTTTTACCACACCGAACCCCACAGACCAGTTATTCCCCCAAGGTAAGTCTGGCAAATAAAATCCATCGAAAGTCAACATTCTATAGTCCTGGCTCAACTCTGGACTATTTCCTTTTTTTCATTTTAATATCATTTTATACTCAAAAGCACATCAATTTTTATTTGTGCTCAAATTAGTTGAGGATTTTTTGGTCAAATTTGGATAAATTTTCTGTATTTTCTAAAATATTAACTACCGAGTACCGACAGCAAAAAAGGCCTAAAATTGTAATATAATACAACAATCTCATAAATAATAAAAGTTATTGTATGAAAAAAAAATTCAAAGCCTTTTTTCGGAGTGAAATAGGGTAATACTACCTGGTTATTTATTTATGCTGAAAAAATGGAGTTTATGCTCCATAACTGTACATTATGAAAAAGATACTTTATATGGAGGTCATGCATAAGCGTTTTTGAGATTTTTTTGTGAAAATAAACTACAATATTCTATCATCAGCTAGATTTACATTTTTGTAAAGTTACTTGACTGGCCACCTATCGGATTAACGAATTTGTGTAGTATCATGTCTGTTTACATCGTCATAACCTAATTTAGGTATGAGAATACATATAAAAACGTTGGAAACCACAAA
>JXPH01016381.1:0-15020 GCA_001014845.1 Mochlonyx cinctipes
CTGTGTTCTATTTAAAGAAATATTGACAATGTAGATTTAATACAAACTTAAAATCAACATTCCAATTCAATTGAACACAATAGCAGCTACCGGGAATCGAATCTGGAACCTAATGGATGTCAGGCTAGCATGCTAACCACTCAACTACCCGATTGACAAAAACACCAAAACACCAGGAAACTCCAAATGAAATTGGCATAAGTGCGTTTGCATTAGAAGATAGGTGGCATTAAAATTACTTCTCATAGTTTTCTTTAGATTGTTTCGTTTTGAACCATGAGGAAGCTGTTAGTTCGTTAAAACAATGTGTGGAGTCTTCACAGCTTTCCTCAATAATTTCTAATAATTTCCTACCTGGTAGGATCACGTAAGGATTAAGGAAACCGTTAGATTTCCTAAAGGGAAAAATTCTTTTTTGACCGCAACAAGATCTTGATATTTTTAAACCAAAAAAATCTTGTTTGTGGCAGCCAATTCCATTATCAGATTAGTTGTGAACTTATATTGTTTCTGACAAACAAGGTTTTTTTCGGTGTTACTATCAGTGTATCCTCAATGAAAAGCAGTGCCCTTATATTTTTTCTGTGTCATAACGAAATTATTTTGGTCAAATCTATTTGCTTTTCTAAAAAAAATATATAGGTGCCTAAGTACTAACTTACTTTTCTTAATTTTTTCTTTAAATTCAGTAAATCTTGTTCTTGAAATTTTTTCCATTTTCAACTGGCGACTGCTTTCCTAGCAAATCACTTATAAATATCGATGAGTAAAATTACAAGTAAAGATCATAAACATTATGTTTCATTTGAAACATATTTCCCATGCTCAAAACCCTCGAATTCCTAATAATTTAAAATGGGAGAATACAGAGTACATCAAACACCAAGTTGTGTAATTTTAGTGTTGTTATATAAAATTGAATGAAACTCCAGAAATTTTTTCCAAAATAATCCCTTAGTAAAAAATACTCCGAAGCATTCATTTTCATTATATAAAAAGTTTCCTGGAATAAATCTAATAAAATAAAGAGCACATTTCCACCTTTTCCCCGAAAACAGATTGTTGATCAAGCTGCTCCATTCCAACTTTAATATTGTTTCAAAATTAAATTTAAATTTAGGATGTGGAATTACAATATTTTGAATCCAGTTTTAAATCATAGAACCGGATGTTTACGAATATTTCCATCTATAAATACATAATCTGAAATTAGTAACACTCAAAACACCTCTCGAGTTAAAGTTCGAATCAAATTATTTGCTTACCTTCTTTTGCTCGTTCGCTAATGTTTTTAACTCTGCATTAAATCAGCTATACCTTTAAAGCTTTAAAATTGTAAAGCGATTATAAAATGAAGTAGAATTTCATAATTTCATTTTCATTTCGCCCTTTTAATAATGGAGAATCTAATTATTTTCATTTTTAAAAGCTCGATAAGAAATGGGCGGAAAAAGAGGTGGAAATAGTGAGGCTTTAAAAGTAATTTTTAATTTCCCTTGATGTAAAAATCATTATGCAAATTTTTGACCATGTTTTTCTTTTAAAAATTCGATTATTTTATTCTATTTTTGAATAAAGTATGAAGTTTGCGCGGTTGAAAATTCTCCCTGTTTCATTTTTAATGATGTTCCTTCAAAATCATTAACATTAAATATTAACAACAAATAAACACGTCTATAAATACGTGTGGGATTGCAGAAAAGCTTTTCGCAGATGAGATAATAAAATCGAATAAATAATGGAAATAGCATAGCACCTACCTTAACAACTTGTGTTATGAGAAGCTTTGTGGGAAAGCAACATATAAAAACGAGAGAATATTGCACTTAAAATACAATAAGATAAAAATGAGATACAATAAAAATTTAATAACGCGATTTTGTATGACACAATAAAATAGTAGATGAGATGAGAGAGCATGAAAAAGAATTGGAATGAAAATTCAAAAGAACACAGACTGCTTTTTTCTGGAAACAACCAATATCATTACTTCAGCGAATCCACTGTATGGGACTAGCTAGTAATTTTAAACTATGAATTCCAAGTACAATGTAATGACATGAAAATTTTTTGGTCACATGATCATAAGATGTTGCTATTTTAGTTTTTCTTTCATCATAGAAAAGAAAAGCTTATGTATTCAGTAAAAAAACAATTTGGCTCCACGGAAAAAGTTGCTCCAAATGGTCTGAAACGTGAAAAAAACAAAAAAAAAATCTGTTTGTGTGTCTATCTGTATGTTCAATAACTCGCGTAATTCTGAACTAATTTGGCTGAAATGTGACAGCTTTTCTCAACAAAAATAAGCACGAGTTCGTTAGTGGGCCAAATTAAGGCCATGGGGTCTGGGCCCCATACAAATTCACCCGAATTTTCCAGAAATCTTGAGTTCTTCTTATGATAAGAATGAGCTCAAATTTGCAACATAATCTTGTGGCGAATAATGAGTTACTATAAAAGTTTGACCCTAGTGCATGTGGATCTGTAGGCTCCTATGGACCAGGAACTTCCAGAATACTTGAGTTCTACTGATCGGAATGAGCTCAAATTTGGAATATAAGCTTTCAGTAAGTGCTCAAATACAGTTGCTATGCTAAATTTAGGATGATATCATCCATTCTTGGAGCTTCCAATTGCCAGACTTTCTTGGATAACTCTGTAAATAATCTTTCGTTTCGCTTCAAAATTTGTACATACGATTTTTATCCAAGTCTGAACCCAGTTCATATACTAAAATATACAATGAATGATGAAAGAAAAGCTTTATAAACGTAGGAAATCACAAAGTAGCTTTTCTTTCATCATTGATTGAATATTTTGTGATAGGAACTGGATTGGGACTTCAGCAAAGATGATATGTGCAAATTTTGAAGAGGATCTGAAATGTATTTACAGAGTTATCCAAAAAATTCTTGTAATTGGAAGCAACAGGAATGAATAACATTATTCAATTTAGCACAAAAACTGTTGCCATAAGTTTATATTCCTAATTTGAGCTCTTTCCGATTACTAGAACTTGAGAACTCTGGTAGTGGCCGGTACCTAGGAGCTCCCAGATCCCAATGTTCAGGGTCAAACTTTTTTAGGAACTGTTCTTGGATATAAAAACAAAAACATTTATTAAAAACTTCTTATTGATTTTACAATATATGTCCTTTATTACCACGACTTAAGTTTCGGAATACAAGCTTCCATTCTCAAGTGTTGAATTATTTCAAATGTTCTTGGATACTTATCACAAGCTTATAGTCCAAATTTGAACTCATTCCAATCTCGAGAGCTTAAGAGTTCTGGAAATTCCTGGTACCTAGGAGATTTCAATGTCCTAGGGTCAAACTTTTTTAGGAACAATTGTTGTTTAGTAACCAAAAGCTTATATTCCAAATTTGAGCTCATTCCTATCATTAGAACTCAAGAACTCTAGAAGCTCCTGGTACATAGAAGCCTTCAGATCCCATTATTCCTGGGTCAAACTTTTTTAGGAACTGTTCTTGTGGTGAGTAAACAAGAATATGTTCCAAATTTGAGCTCATTCCTATCATTAAAACTCAAGATTTCCGGAAAATTTGGGTGAGTTTATATAATGAGCCTCAGACTCCTTGGACCACTCTGGCTCATTAAAGAACTCGTCTTTACTTTAGCTGTGAAACAAAATTTCAGCCAAATCAGTTGAGAATTACGCGAGTTGTGTCTGTGTCCTCGACACACGACGACAGACATTGTTTTTTACAAATTTTGACCATTTGGACAATTTTCGCGAGGAACCAATTTTTTTTTCACTGAATACAATAGGTTTTCTGTGAAAGAAAAAAAGAAAAGCGAAAAATCCTACAACCTGAAATGTTGGTTTGCGGCCTGGTATTTTGGTTACAACTTTGGACCAAAACTGAAATCGGACGTAAGGGAAAGTTCCTCCAGAGGGCTTTTGGCGTCTCTAGAGGGCTATGCGGCACTTTGAATATAAAATTTCTACAACTCTGAAATATGGGTTATGGGTTATGGTTTATGGGTTCTAGTATGTTTGCAAAGGACCTTGAACCAAAACTCAAATTGTTCGAAAATGGCCATTTAGGTACTGCAGACGGCCCCTTATGGGGCGCTTAGAAAAGTTCTAAAAATTTAAAATTTTGGTTTTGGTCAAAGCTCCTTACCAAAACTTAATTTTTTTTTTTTCTAATCGAAATATTAGAATGAATTGAAAATGACACAAAGTGTTCGGAATGTCATCCGAAATGGTCAGAAGGTGGCCCAAAGAGTGCCGAAGGGAAGGGTATCCGATGTGATTAGAATGCAATCTGAAACGTGCCGAAGGTGACCTGAAGTGTGCCGAACTTGACTTGAAGGGTTCCAAAAATGACCCGAAATGTTCCGAAGGCGACCCGATGTATGGGAGCATTTCGCTCTAAAAAATGTTTAGTCTTTTACCAAGAACTAATAACGAGACCTAAATAAGACCATATTTTTGAACAAATATTTTTAGTCTTTTAGTTGTTGAGAGTAAGGAAATTTGAAAGTAGGTATTTTTTAGACCCATGCAGAGAAATCCCATGAATTTTTGATGAATTCAAAGCTTTGCTATATTTTTTGCATCATGCTTATTTTTAGCTTGAAAGTTGAAGCTAATTAATAATAATAATAATAATAATAAGGCCTATAGAACACTAATGCGACCACTGATATTTCATAGAACTTTCTAGGTATTAGTGGACCTACAGCTCAAAGTAGATTCCAAACTACCACAACTTTAATCGTTATGCTAATGAGTTACCAGTTCATTGATCCCATCAATTTGTTTTCAACTTTTGCTGCAAGAAAACTGACTAACCTCTTCGACATGAACGCCATTCCTTCCATCCTTCCTTCTAAACCATACTTAAGTTTTTGCAGCAAGTATATTTTGGATAGCATGGCTCTGGCGATACATGTTGGAAATTACCTTGTTTACCCCATTATTCATTAATAATAGCACATACAAATCAATCTACTTTCTCGACAACGATGAAAAAACGCAAGTTAATTCAATCGTTACAGGTCGGATTTGAACTCGTATCCTTCTGGTTGAAAAGGCAGACGTTCTACCAATGAAGCCAGAAGGGCAATCAAAGTTGAAGCTGAAAAATTATGGAAAAAATATTTTGTCCAATAATAAAATAAACTTCGGGGTAAACTTATATTTTTCAATTTAAACTGTATTGGAATAATATAAAAATCATTTCCATTAAAAAAAAACCTAATTTTGAAATTTTTTAAAAACTTGTCGTAAGCATTAACATAAACGAAATCATTTCATTGGCCATCGTTGGTCATGAAGAATTGTCAAAAAACCAGTAAACAATATGATGTCAACTTGGAGGTGGTCCTTCATGGTATTACCATATAGTTGAGGAGCCTGAAGTAGAACAAGGGATTGCCGATGTCAATATACCAGCTAAAATTCTCAGCATAAGATTTTTAACTTGAAAAATTCATAATTTCTTGGTCGAGCTAAAGAATACTCGTCCTACGTCTTAACACAGAGATACTAAACTAAGACGAATCTGGTATATTTAACTAAAACTGATAGAGATTTAGAATCCTCTTCTAGGAACCAATTATCTTGTATCTAGATTTAAAGAGCTAGTTTGCTGCCTAAGACGTATAGCCAGTGAATTCAAATTATTCTCTTTATTTCAAATATGTTGGTACCTTGGGAAAATAAATGAATTCTTGTAAATTTCAACTTGTTAAATCCTTTTTATGTTTTTGCATGCAATGTTAATTTTCAAAAACACCATATTTTAGAGAAAAAACGTAAAAATTAAATTTTCTTTTGAATAATCCCAAGTTCCTCGTAAAAGAAAGCTCCCACTTCGTCTCTCACATACTTTTCAAATTGGGCAGCATTACCATATATGCATACTATAAATGCACATACGTAATAAACATTGAAAAGATTTTTATGCAGCACATATAATAATATTTCATACATATACTTTTTCGCAAAAGAATGAAGAAAATGAGCAAAAAAAGTTTTAATAGAAAAATGAAAATATAAGCGAAAACATATTTATGTGAAAATATATAAAGATATGTATCCTATGCACAACTTTGCACTCAAGACAGTTTTATATTTTCTTTTTTTTTCGTTTGTTCATTTTATGTTTTGTTGCACAATACTTGTATATTATAGCTCCTAAGTGTACATTTTAGTGTGCCTGAATTGCTGCACTTTTCGTTTTTTTAATATCTCTCATTGAAAATGAAAATGAAATGAAAAATAAAAAATATGCACTTTTTTATTCTGATCAATATAAATAATAATAATATAAAGTAATGAAACTTTATAGGTACGTACATACACTATACAGTGAAAAAATAATAATTTAAATTGAAAATGGTAAAAAATGTGTATTTTTAAATGATAAATTGTTCCTGCAACATCCACAACATAGAACATAGAAACATCCAAACATAAACATGATCAGATACATCAAAAGAAAATTAAATTTAATTGAGTGGAAAAATATAATGCAATTTATTAAACAGAGTTCATGTGAATGTTCATGCAATGTTATTTGATGAAAAATTGGTATTTTTATGATGAAATATTTTGTTTCATGTTTTGACAGGCGCTAAATTGAACATAGAAAAGTGGGAAACTGGGAAAAACGGAAAAAATATTAGGGTTACTATTTAAAGGTTTTTATGATGATAGTAGCTTTAAAGTTAGACAATATACTTTTTCCAAAATATTTTTTTTATGTTTCGCTATATCTGTTTATTGTTGACTAAAACGTTACTAATTGTAACTCACAGAAAATTCCAGAAATGATATTGTTTAGGTCATTCAACTATCAGAATAGTTTTTGAACATGAACTCGTTTTTGAGCGAAATGAACTAAAATATACAGTTGAAAGAACTAAAAACAGTAGTTTGGCTATGTGAACTAAAATAAATAGTTTTTGAAAAAGTGGTCAGTTGCGTACCCTGACCCTTCTGACTAAGTTTGAAAAATTAACTAAAAGTAATAGTTCGAAGCTCGAACTGAAATTAATAGTGGATAGACTTTTGCCTAGATTTTGGTGAAAGGAACTAAAATATTAGTTTCCAGAATTATCTGTGAAATTTTTAAAAAACTTATTTAAAAATTAAAAAACGAGTAAAAAGGTATTTTTGTTACGAAACTATTACTAATGGTTTACTCAAACAAAGACACTGCAGTGTGACGATAACAACGAACATTATCAAACTAAAGACTGGAAAAAAGTACAGGAAAAATCCTCTTCGTTAAGTAGCTTTGACAACAACAGAATTCCTACAATGTCGCATCATATGATTGAATTTTAAAATTCCAATAAAATTCATTGGATAAAAACCATGAAATCAATGAAATTTATTTGATAGGCAATGAAATTCTGTCTTTGTTTTTGTTTTGATTATATTTCAGATTTTTTTTTTCTCCCTTCCCTTCCTAAAGGCTCTAGGCACTAGCCATAACTGGGCCGAAAATCAATTTATTTTAGTTTTTGAGGAAAGAGCAACCCAACCAAATCTGGATAGTGGTGGACTGCAATCTTTCAACAAACCCATCCACAGTAAAGGCCGTGTGACCAAATAGCATTCATCAGGTATGAACCTCTATATGCCACCCAGTCACGTAAACAGAACAATGGCGGAAGAAGCATCAAACTTAGACCTTGATTTTGCTTCGCTCAAAAAAGAGATTTACGATTTACAGATATCGCCAATTCTTCTGAGCAATCAAGTCTCTTAAAGGGATATTCCAAGAGAGCCGATTTTGAGACACATCATTCCTCAATATATTTCTCTCATTATCATAAAGAGGACAGGCCCATACGATATGATCTGGCATTTGATAATCATTTCCACAAGTACATAAAGGACTTTGGACGATATTTATCCTGTTAAGGTGGTTATTAAGGGTATAGTCGTTAGACATAATCCTAGAAATGTTTTTAGTGAAACTATACGAGTAAGGTTTAATGCTTCAAACCATGGTTTATCTTTTATTTTAGGAATAATTGAGTAGCAAAGCCGTCCCAATTCATCTCTATCCCAAGAAGTTTGCCAATATTGTAAAGCTATTAGCTTTGCTTCAGCGTAAAATTCAGAAGCTTGCTTTTGATACGGATAAAAGTTTTCCGAGTTAGCTCCTTCTTGTTTAATTTTATACTGGAACCTATAAATAAATCAACCAGTCAGAAGAAGGGTTGCGTCTGGAGTTTAATCTTCCTATTAGGCTCACAAGGCCCTGCATAAAGTGGATTCCCAAAAAGTTCAAAATCCGTTCAAGTCATGCCAGCTGCAGAACAAGGATATCATTGGAAGCGTCTTCACGTGCTGAGAGTTTTAAGCCCTGGATTGAGAAAATCGTGCAATATTTAAAGATTTTATAGGTGGGCCCTCACATTTGCAAATCATGGGGGCCACCCTCTAAAAACTTTTAAAAATACCCAAATTTCTCAATCCAGAGACGTGAAAAGGCTTCCAACGACATCCTTATTGTGAACTGGCATGACTTGAACGGATTTTGAACTTTTTGGGAAACCACTCTATGCACGGCTTTGTTGGCTCCAGTGCTAAATTGAAGTGCAGCTACGACTGCGTCACGCCATTATTGTCATTCTTCCAAAAATAAATTTATATACAGATTAATCAGATTTCTAATACACCCCCAAAAAAACTATATTCATCATGGCCGTTAGAGTAGAGCTCACTGAGACCATGTGAACAGGATTTTTCAAAAGTATTGTCATCCTCCTATGAAATTCACCAAAATGAATGTTGAAATTGATCTCAAATGAGACCAGCCTTACAAAAAGTGTAAATGCAAATTTTGAAGTGACGGGAATTATGTCAAATTTTGTTTTCACGAAATCACGCTAGAGTTAGACAAAACCCCAGACCCTGCAGAATCGTCGAATTTTTCAATATTGGGAAAAAATTTGCATTGGGGACAAAAGCTCCCTGAGGATAATACGATACCCTTGTGGAATGGTTACACAAATTCAGAAAATAGCACGGAAACAACTTCGTTCACATACAATGTTTTGCTTCGTTTTTGAATAATATATTATTTGCAGATGAACTTTTTCAAAACTGAGCATGATGGCCATTTTGAACCAAATTTGCACTTAAAATTAATTTAACTCAAGAAACAAAAACTCAAGATTTACTGAAGAGTAAATTAAAACCTCTACCCTACTTAAGTGTGTCCCATAGTTTTCCGTGAAGTGCCACAACTTTTAGGCAATGAAACTCCCTAAACTTTTGGCCTGCACTGGAAAAAAATTTATTTTTCGCAAAGAAGTTGTTCCCTTGACATCGAAACGTTTCGTTACCCCCGTTGTTAATAATAATAATAATAAAGCCTATAGGTACCCTATTGGGACCAGGCCAGTCCTCAAATTTCAAAGACCTTTCTAGGTGATACTGGACCTACAGCTTATAGTGGATTCCGAACCACCATAACTTTAATGGTTATGGTAATGAGTTACTAGCTCATTGAGCCCATCAAGTCATGTTCAATTTTTATTGCAAGGTTATATAATTGTAGATGGTAATCGGTGTATGCATATTTCACAGACTGACTGTACTGTGTTCTATTTATGGAAATATCGACAATTCAGATTTATCACAAACTGAAAATCAACAATCTAATTTAATAGAACACAACTCTGGAATCGAACCCAGAACCTAGTGGATGTGAGGCTAGCGTGCTAACCACTCACCCCCGTTGTTACAACAGGGTAATCGTTTTCACAAAGAAACTTTTGATTTTTATTTCTTTTCGTTGGCCAAACTTTTTTTTATATCAAGATTTTCCTTCATTGTCACAATAAAACCAAATTTGTTGTGGCAATAAAAACAGCTCCCTAGTTTGCAACTGTCTGTGGTACGTTGTGACAACGAATGTTTCATTGAGGCAACAAAAAGTTACGTTTCTCCAACGAAACTTTGCATTATTTTACTTTGAAAAAAAAATGCCACAATTATGTGAGAATTCGCATTTTTCTCACTTTAGTAAGTACTAAGGACTTAACTTTTTAAATTTTGACAAGTGAAACCAAGAATAGGTTGGTTCTAGACCCCTGCACTCCATCTAAAATTGTGGGGTTAGAAGCTTCCCTATTATCGAAAAAGACCACGAACGAAAAATTAATTAAAAGCTTTGATTCAGTGCTTTAAAGATAGTGCATGCAGTTCTGTACTCCAACAAATTGGAGCGAAAGAGCCTAAGATTATTAACGCTTTATTGAATAAAATCAAAACTGAATGTCCAAATGAAAATGACAAATTTTTTCATTGCTCTTCTGTTCTGATTAGGGCTTGTTGATTTGATTCAGAATCAATTGAAATTTTGTAATTTTTACTCGGAACTGAGAAAAACAACACTCGGTTTGATTTTATCAACAAAGCAACTGAATTCCAACAATTGAATGTAAGTCTGAGATTTTAATGTATTTTTTGACAGATATTTTAAGGTACCACCAAACGTGACAAATTTGTTGGACCTTGTAAAAAACTAAATACGTTTAAATTCTACCCCCTATTAATTATAGTTTAATGCCTGAACTAAAAAAAATAGTTTTGAAAACTAAAATTAACAGTTCACTAAACTAAAATAAATAGATTAAATTTGATTGATTTTAAATTGGTATAATCTTTTTTTGAAGGGCTCCCTAGGGTCTCCCAGAGAATTAAGGAATCAGAAATGAGTCCCCAGATGCACTCAGGCACAAAGACCTATGAAAAAGGATCAATTTGGACCAATTTTTGCCAAGTAATACCCATCGTTCTAGAGAGTTCGAGAATCGATACAAAAATTTGGTTTGAACACCTAGGGTCATCCAGAAACCGATGATAATGAATCAATTTGGACCAAAAATCTTTGTTTTTTCCAATTGATACCAAGGAGCTTATTGGATACTTTTACTCAAATTCAGTTTTCATACGAGGTTCTAAAACGTCAGACCTACAATTTGGATTTTTAGAAATTTTCTAATTAACCTCTTTTGTCCAATTTCAGTTTTGCTAATTACTGGGACAAAACATGAATTTCAGATTCTTAGAAATTTTCTAAATAAATTCCCACCTAAGAGATCTTCCATCTTCTTCTTCGACGAAAATTTTAAAGGGGTATGGCACCTAATCCTCTGGAAGGTCTATTGTTCCAATTTCACTCTTGATCTCAAGGTGAAAGAAGGGTCGGTTTTTGTCTTTTTTGTCTGTGCTTATGAAAAAGCAGAACCATATAAATGAAATGGAATGCATATGCTGCCAGTTTAGACCATAAGGAATGAGGATCTAATTAATTTTTGAAAAATAATTAAAAATAGTAGAATATTTTTTTATTTTTTTCTACAACAACAAAATATAAAAAAAATTAATTATTTGAACGATCGTTTTCCACCCCTATTCATCTATTATTTAGACCGCTCGTTTTTCTGTGAGAAAATGAAAGATGGACAAAGGGCCCATAATTATACCATACATTTTTTAAACACTCAATCCATCATAATTACATCCTATAACCATAGTTCAAAAGGGAAAAAGGCAAAAAATCATAATGAATTTATTCAAATAAACATTTTTATACACTTTTCCCCTCAACAAAATACCGACCCAATCCATCCCCAGTTCAGTTTCCTACAAACATAAATACATAAATACCGGCAGAGGCCATGTTATGGCTAATGTTATTGGATATGGTAATGATCGGAATTATGTTTATTAATTCAAATTCGGAACATGATGGTATTTACATTTTGTCATAATTTTGATTTGGGAATTATGCTAATTTGCTACTACCATGCGCCTCTACATATTATTAGATTTTATATCAAAATCGAATTTAAAATTATTAAAAGGATTTTCGGATTAATCATAAGCAGAGTTTGCCAGCGCATATTTTTTACCTGTTAATTATTTTATGCTTCAAAAAACACGTTAAATATAATGGAGATTTACCTACGTTGTAAAATGAAAAAAGGGTGAAAAACTTTTTAAAGCCTAGTTAATTTTCCTGAAAGTCATGAAAATTATTAACCTTTGTCCCAAAAAGTTCAAAAGTGCCAATAATTATTTTTAATAGAATGGAAGATAAAATTCCATCTCATATAGCAAGCAGAGAAAATCGCAATGGACATCTATCATAAAAAATTTCTTCGTTCTTTTTCTCTTCTCATCCATCGTAACAAAATTATAAAAGGATACTGTTGTGAACAAGCAAAACACATCAGAAAACCAGACATTTGACAAACAAGCAAGCAGAACGAAAATAAAATCTTGTTTGATCACCGGAATCACCATAAAATTCAAATTAAGACTCAATATATAACAAAGATAACCCCCATTTTTATCTGCAACTCTTTCAAAGCAAGTAATCAAGTATTCAAACAACGTTATCTGTGCCTAATTAGCACGTCATTCTTTATAGGTACAGAGAGGCAGAAAGGGTTAGGTTGGGAGGTGTTCAAGAGGCAAAAACTCGTTTCCGATGAGGTTTTTACTTGATGCTAGTATATTTGCTTTCCTTGTTTTTCAAGATTACAAAATTACAAGTATTCTTAAAATATAAATAGAACTTTTAAGAAAATCTTCATGTAACTTTCTTGAAAAGCTAACACTAAATTACTCATTTCTATTATGTTACTTTCCAATTCCCTGAGAAATTTAATTACAATTCTTGCATTGTGCAAAAACAGAATTCATAAATTCTAATTTATTGAGGTCAGTTTAAATAGAATTTTCCTGGGAAGTGTAAATGTGATATAATACTTTGTAGGAAGTAGTTTATATGATTTGGTATTGAAAATATAAGTACTTAGAAAAACTTGTAGTCATTCAATAATGTTCAGTAGATACTCACAGAAAAATATGTTATTCAAATTGGCCTCCACGATTTTTTGTCACATATCAAACATTGTCTCGAATTCTACGAGATTCTCCTCAAAAAGTTTCGATTACCCTAGAAGAAAGTCCTCAAGAGCCAAAACGGTAATAAAAACCTGAACCACAGGAAAATTTTGACCCGAACCAGTCAGCTTATGAAAGTTCAGATATGCATACTATATATAAATTGATTGCGCACCACCACCCGGTCGTCACCTCATCTGCCTCTAACCGTATTTAAGTGACAAAACTTTTCATTTTTAATTTTGGAAGCAAATAAATGATTTTTAGTAATAGGATTAAGCACATTTAATAATTGGGGCAACAGTAATTAAATAATTGTGAAGCAAGTTTTAAGTAGCAGTAATTTTGGGCAGCAGAAAAGATAAAATGGGCAGCAGATTAGGAAAATGGACCACTTACCTTTGGGCAGCCAAAAATTAGAAATGGGCAGCCGAAAACTAATAAATGAGGACCTGGAAATACATAAATGAACAGCCAAAAATTAAAACTGTGCAGCCGAAATTTAAAAATTTGAATATTTTTCTAGTTTTCAGCCGGCTGCCCAATTAATAATTTTCAGCTGCCAATTTGTAGTTTTCGGTTTCGCAAAAACTATTGTCCCTGCTAGTTGAGTGATTTGTAGTCTTAAAATAGGGATGCTCAAAACTTGAGCTGTCTGTTTCAACGAAAGTTGATTCCTTGTGAGGACATGAGATTTGGGCAAATGAGATTCAGAAAACCTACTACGGAATTTTAACATTTTTTTGGAAGTACCGTAAGAATGATTTCCGATCGTAAATTTAGACCAAAAATACCCTTTCCCGTTTCTCCAAAATCTCTATCAAAGTGTATTCAATGTCTCTCAAAGTCTCTTTTGAAGTTCTGTTAGTACAAAAATACACCATGGATACACTTTCCAAAGGCCAGTCTCGTTGACCTCACCATAGTCTCACCAAAGTCTCTCAAAGTCTCTCAAAGTCTCACAAAGTCTCAATTTTCAAAGTATTATCAAAACCTCCCAAAGTCTCATATAGTCTCAATAGACTTCAGAAACACTACACATAGTCTATTCAGACTTGTTTTAATTGCCTAATCTACTGGCTATTTTATCTATTCTATTTCACCTATTCTGCTGGTTATTGATCCTTAAATATAATGTACTAAAAATATGCTGTCGAGCCAAAGTAACCAAAATAAGGACCACCCTGTAAACAGTTTAATACATTTGGGAGTTTTTGAATTTGAACAAGTTCTGGCGAATTTTTCCAAAGTCATGCACTAGTTCACCTTTAACAACTTTTTTTTTCAATTTCAAGTCTAGTTATTTTTTATTTTAGTTTGCATAACTAACTATGGAGGTGCATACTAAAGTACGACTTAAGAAGGAATCATAAATATTTCATTAGATCGAAACCGATCAGAGCCGTGGATAGGAGGGCTTCATGGTATGCAATGACACCACCTGGGTCCAAGTTGTTCTAGGTGAAGCCTTGAAGCCTGTTCCAAAATAGCCTACACATGACCCTGATGCAGTTGCTCTGTGTATAGGTCACTACGGGCTCTGAGCTCAATATGTTTTTTTTACCCTTAGAATATAATTTTGCATAGAGTTATGTAAAATTATATTAGCGGAGAGTAAAATTTCCTTCGTTCACGACAAAGATTAAAGATTCGAAATTTTATTCGAAGTAGGTCAGTACACTTTGAATCTGTTGAAGAATTTTGATGCACAAAACCAAGTGTTAAAATTGTATTTACAAAAAGAATGGCAGGATGTAGTAAAAAATAAAAATATAAAAAAGCGACAAGATAAAAATCAAACAGGAGGCTACAACTCGTCAGACTTCAAATGGAACGGAAGGCAGGTGAAAAACTGAAAACTTAAATAAAAAGAGAATTCAGATGAAAAAAGCAAACTCGGATGCTGCTTTCGAAGGATGGATAAAAAAAATATAATCCTCAAAGTGTAAATAAATTTTCCAGCATTATGTATGCATGATGCGATTTTCATTTATAATCCATTTTAAGTTCATTCGAAATTTTGTTGTTCAAAAAGGTATAAAAAAAATGTACATACGGAAACTCTGTTTAATAAATAATTGTATTGCAGTAGTTAAAAATG
>JXPH01016398.1:222-14107 GCA_001014845.1 Mochlonyx cinctipes
TGTCAGCTAAATTTATCGGTTTGTGACCAATGTAGATTACAAAAATAAATTATGCAAGTCAAAATATATAGGAATTTGCGCACAAAATTCAAAATAAGTTATTCGAAAATAACATTTTTAAACTGGAAATACTGCAAAAAGTCAATCCTTCATTTTTTGGCCGAAATAGTTACACAAAAAGTCAAATAGTAAAAGAAGTTAATAAATATGTTCCTAAGATGTTATGATATTTTGCGAAAATCTTAGCATCTATGCATTTTTCTGTTACTATTTTACCCCTTTGTCCACTGATGTAGACACTTTTCAAACGGGAGCTGTAAAATTATGCAACTAGCGTTCCCTTCAAAGGGTCAAATATTAACATCAGTTGCCTTGTTTGTAAGCGACAATTATCTCGAAAACATTGTCGTGGTAGATTGTCGTTTTTTTAAATAAAACAAATCTAGTTCGATCGTAAATAATTATAGCTTAAGGAATATATTCTACTTTATGTGATGTCTACATTAATACAGCATTAGTTGGACAATTTCAAAATAGATTATCTCAAATTTAGAGGTCAGGATTTAAAGCAGCACATCTCTTTTCGTGTTTTGTAAGCAGTGGCTTCACTCTGAACGCATTACCACACCCATCACATTTATAGGGCTTCTCTCCTGTATGTATTCGAACATGGACCTTCATATCACTGGCGGTTATGAACGCTTTCTGGCAATATTCACAGACAAAAGGGCGTTCTCCTGTATGCGATCTTTTGTGTACCATTAGTCCATTACTGGTAGCAAATCTACCTAAACAAGTAAAAGAAATGGTAAAATACCTGATAGAAAACGAGAAATATGTCGTATTTGCGGAATAAAAGTTAAAAGTTAGTTAAGTGTAAAAATTATGTGAATTTTTTCTTCGCAATCTTCAAATAGATTGCGAAGAAAAAATTCACATAATAATAATAATTTGATCCATAAAGTATTTATTGTTCTTCATGTGTGGGAATAATCTGAAAGTTGTTCAACCTCTCGGTTGAAGAACTTTTAGATTATATTCAGCATATGACGAACAACATCTAATTTTAAAGAAAGCAAATTGCAATATTTGCAATTTGCTGTGAATGCTAAATTATTAAAAAATAAAATAAAAAAGCAAATTTACCAAAACAAACGTCGCACAAATACTTCTTTTCCGGTGGAACAGTTATAATTTCTTTGATTGGCGGGTTATCGGGATCGTAGTGCGTTAGAGCTTTGTGCCTCTTCAGATCATATGCGCGTACAAATCGCATATCGCATTCAGTGCATGGATATGGCTTTTCGCCTGTGTGTAGTAAACGATGGTCTCTAAGTGTTTTCCAGAAGCTGAATGCCCGTGGACACACATCACATTGATACGGTTTTTCTCCCGTATGTGTTCTCATGTGGATGACGAGGCCAACGTTTTTAGAGAAGCTTTTTCCGCAAACACTGCATAAAATTTCTTTTTTTTCCTTCTCTTTCGCCTTTTTCGGAGCATTTGGATCTTTTTTACTGCCCGATTTATATTTTTTACGCCCCTCTTCGCTGTGATGTATCATGTTGTGGTTCCGTAAACTACTTCTGTGCTTGAACGTCTTCCTACATTCTTCACAGGAGAATGTTTTCTCTTCATTTTTATGCTTATTTTCATGAGATTTCAGTTTTTTCTGGCTTTCAAACTTTTTATAACATGTCTTACATTCAAAAGATTCGTCATTTTTCTGTATCGTCGACAGAGTGTAATCTTCGTCGTCCGAAGCTTCTTGATGTGGCTGGAAGTCATCATCTTCGTCACTACTTTCTTCCTTTTCTTCTTCACTAATTTCTTCATCTGCCTCCTCTTCCATTTCATCCATATTGTAATGTTTCTCACGGACAAAAATTAGCTCCCCGTGTTCCTCGACAGGTTCTTCTTTAATTTCAATGTCGCCGCACAGGACATCAATTTTGTTATCTTCTAAATTGTCAGGGATTTGTTTTTCATCTGTCCCTGGATTAGATTCCTCAATCCCATCTTCTTTCCCGTATTCGGTTTTCATAAGATTGTCATATTCAATGTTTCTGCTTTTAATTTCATTATTTGTCAAATACTTTTCGTACCATTTCGTTTCTTCTGGGTTCTTAGTTGAGGTCGAAGGGAAAGGATTCTCCCCGATATGCACTATTTGATGCATTTCTAGATGTTCCGGCTTTCTGAAAACTTTTTCGCATTGGTTACAGGCATAGCGGGGATATCTTGGTGACTTATTTTGTGCATGCAGCTTCTGGTGCACAACCAGTGTCCTTTTTGTTGAATAGTATTTTGAGCATTGTTGGCATTTATAACCACCCTTTTCATCTTTTTCTTCAGAACTCATTCTTTAATTATAGTTTTAATAGGATATTCACAAAATTTCTTACGAGAAATACTTTTTTGACGTTTCTCTTAATTTTTTCATTTTTACTTTACCTTCTAGAAGTGAAAGTCATGCGTTTGGTCCAAAAATGAAAATCGCCCATTTAACTTTTAAAATACGTTTTGGACCTCTAGAAATCATTTGCGATCAAAATTGGTTGGTTGTCCGTATGTCGGTTTGTCGGTTTTTAGATTGTGGATTGTTTCCTGTGTACATTTTTTCTCCATCGATAACGGTCGCAATTATTGACCAATCGGTCGAAAATTTCAGGAACTTTTTTAAATATTCATGTTAAGAACTCTATTGTTTTTGGTGTTAATCGGCCAAAGCGTCATAGAAATTAATTGTCTCAAATCAGCCTACCAATTTTGAGTAAATTCGTCCAAAGCCCATTCAAATGTGGGTGATTTCAATGAAAAANCATAGAAATTAATTGTCTCAAATCAGCCTACCAATTTTGAGTAAATTCGTCCAAAGCCCATTCAAATGTGGGTGATTTCAATGAAAAATCGTTATAAATTCTGACGTATTCAAACAAAATGGCTAAAATTTTGGCCATGGCTATTAATTTTTGTTTCAAATCAGCCTATCAATTAGCTCATTCGGCCAAAGCCTACTATAGGCTCTCATACAAATGTAGGTGATTTCAAGGAAAAATCGAAATAAATTCAGCGTAATCAACCAAAATGGCTAAAATTTTGGTCATGGGGCATTAATTATTGTCTCATATCGGCTTATCAATTTTGAGCTCAATTGGCCAAAGCCTACTATAGGTTCCCATACAAATGTAGGTGATTTCAATGAGAAATCGTAAGGCATAGAAAAAACTATAAAAGTTAAAGTCATGAAGCCGTATCGGCGTGGTTCTATACTTTAGGGTTAAATTTCCAAGCTCGGCTACATGAACAATTTTTGTGCGAATTTCATATGAAAATAGCAGAAAGAAAATAGCACAATTCGACAATTCATAAGAAATGTTGGATGTAGGACAAAATAGGTTGAGATAGCTCATAATTTCTTTTATAGATCAAACTTTCCTCAAATTAATTATTTTCGAGACAATTGAAAAAAAATGCATTCTTTACTTTGCTTTTAGTATGCATAGTATGAGCTTAGTACGCGCTGGCATTGAATATTTTATATTTTTGAATACCTACACATATTATACTATAGGTACCTATTACAACATTCCATTCAGTCTCGGCAGCCGTCTACCTGTGGGAAACTAGTAGTTTTACCCTATAGCTGTTGTCACTTCTGCTCAATGTATATTTGAGGGGCCAGAGACTCAAGAAGGTTTCAATTTTTTCAATATATTATCAATTTGAATAAAATAAAATATAAAACCTAGTTTTAGACTCCAAGCAAATGTAGCTGATCTAGTTCCATAAAGTTTTTACAGCGCTTCTGGTGTTTTGTTAGCAACGGTTTAACTCGGAACGAATCATTGCATCCTGCGCATTTATAGGGTTTCTCTCCTGTGTGAATCCTAACGTGTATCCTCAAATCCCCTGCAGTAATAAAGGGCTTCTGGCAATGTTCACAGACGAAAGGGCGTTCACCCGTATGCGATCTCTTGTGTACTTTTAAAATAGAGCTAGTTTTGAAGCGACCAAAGCAAGTGTCGCAAGCGTATTTCTTCTCCTCTGGCACGGTGATGATTTTTTTTATTGGGGGATTGTCGGGGTCGTAATGGACTAGCGTCACATGAACTTTGAGGTCATTGGCACGCACAAATTTCATTTCGCAAATAACACACTCAAATGGTTTCTCCCCAGTGTGTAACCGGTGATGTTCTCGCAGGGTTTTACGGTATGAGAACTCACGGGAACAAATATCACACATATAGGGCTTCTCACCTACGGAATAATAGTAAACAGGGACAAAAATGAATAATAGATATATAATTATATACAGGATAGATGGATGGATTTGTAAGTAGGGGGGGGTGGTCAGAGAAGCCGACTAAACCAAAAACTCGCACCTAGGCCTCAAGGTGGGCCCTTTGTACTCAACCCCAAATGGGAAGGAAATAAGGATGAAGGAAGGGTATTAGGAATAGGAATTTTTTAAATAATATTCAAGGAGCTTTTACGAAACCCTCATAAAGGAAATTTGCAAATACAGGATAATATGTACTATATGTACTATAATTCCTGGGAATAATTTCTTACCTGTGTGCATCCTCATATGCATTTTTAGGCTATCGTTTCGTGTAAAACTTTTACCACAAACATTACATAAAATTTCTTTTGCCGGTTTTACCGGATTTGGAGGCTTTTTCGGAATGAGTCCTTGGATCCCGTGATCCGCTTGCTTATGTTTTTTCATAGCAATAATCCTAATAAAAGTCTGATCGCATAAGTCACATTTAAATGGTTTTTCCCCCGTGTGAATTCTTAGGTGCTCAATCAGGTGACTCCCAGTTTTCAGGTCCTTCTGGCAATAGTCACACTCATACGGATTTTTCCCCTGGTGCAGCTTGTAATGCATGTCCAAAAAAACTTGACTTTTAAAGTATTTGGAGCAAACTGTACAGTTTAATCTCAGTAGTTCAACAGTTTCATCTAAATCGGGGTGCTTCTTTTTGAGATGCCTTCGTAAAACATCTCGCCTCGTAAAATTTCGGTTGCATTGTCTACACGTGAAGAATTTGGACGAGGCAGATTGATCAGATTCACTGGAACTGTTCCTTTTCTTTTTTTTCGGTTTCTTATCATTTGTTGTAGACTTTATGTGAATTTTTTCGTGGCGTTTCATGTCGCTACGTCTTGTGAATGTTTTCTCGCAGACGCTACAAGCGTGACCTATGAGAACCTTTTGCTTTTCGAACCATCCTATAGTATTATCTGTTTTATTTGGAATATCAGGTTCAGATTCTTCATCATCTTCCTCATCCTGCTGTATATTGTCATCAGTATCAGTATCAGAATCATCAGAATCAGAATCATCATCTTCGCTCTCTCGGTTTTCCTTTTTAACAATATTTTCTGCTGATTCTGGTGCTGGAATTATTATTGTCGGTGGAAGTGGAATAGGCTGAATCGAAGGTGCTTCTTCTATAAATAATATATTTTATTCGGACAAGGAATTGGATAAAAAGGATTTCGTGAAATACCTTTTACTACAATTTTTGCTGTAATCGGAGGATTTTCATCAAGAATTTCATTTTTCAGAACTGAACTAGAAATTATTATTGGTGCAGCTGGAAGGTTATATGACTTATTAACTCATTAACTACAATAAAATCATTTAAAATACTTGGCAAATTTTTCAAAACTCCATGGAAATCGTAATGTTCCTCTCGAACAAAAAGCGTTTCCGAATGTGTGTTCTCCAATCCCATTTGGTCGTCGTCCAAAGGTTCTTCCTTAATCTCAATTGGTGGACACTCTATATTATCCATTATTCTAGTTTCAATTAGTAAAGATGAAATAAATTGGAAATTTAGATTACATTGTGAGAGAAGATAGGTAATTTTATTATTTTGTTCATATATAAACAAACTTGAAATGCCAGAGTTAAAAAATGACAGAACAAAATTGCATCAGAGCTTTGAGCCGATATCAAAAACGTAGGAAACCGCAAAGTGCATTATGTGACTTTTCTTTTTATTTATTTTATAACAGGAGCTCGATTTTGATTTGGACAAAGATCATATATGCAAATTATGAAGAAGATCTGAAAAGTTATTGCAGAGTTATGAAAGTCGTTCGGTCGGAAATGCCGTTCGGTCGAAAAGTCGTTCGGTCGAAACCCGTTCTGATAGAATTTATTAGAAAAAAGGGAAAACCTTCTTGGGAAATCATTCAAATTTGTTTGGAAATGGTTAGAAAAAAGGAAAATTTCTTGGGGAATTATTAAAATCTGACCAACCGCATTCGACCGATGGACCATGGCATTCGACCGAACGGCTGGGCTTCCACCGAGCGGCCTTTGACCGACTGGCTTTCGACCTAGTTGGCGCATACCGTTTTTATGAGGCGCAAACCTAAAATTCTAAAAAAAAAATCTAAAAATATTTTAACACTTTTAGGTATATATGATTTTTTGTACTTACTACATTGAATTGTTCATTTTAATTATCCGAATGTGTATCTTATTCATCTCGAATATATATTTGTATAAATTCTATGGCTTAGTGTGATCCTTTCATTAAAAATTCGGGTACATCAGTGTTGCTAGTTGTGTTAACAGGCCCCTTCGGCCAAATGGCTTTCAAGCAAACGCCCTCTTCGGCCAAACGTCCCTTTCGGCCAAACGTACCACAATCTTCAATAATAGGGCACATTTTTGTAACTACTAAATCACCCAAGCTTAAAAATGGGCTGTCTGAAAATTTGGTGCGTGCCTTATGCCCTTCTAAACTGCAAGGAACCTCGCTAGGAACAGAAAAATATGCCATGTTTACTTGATAGGGGAAAGTGGTCCTTTTTTCCACCAGTAGCCTATTTCCGACAGTTTACCGAACATTTAATGATTTACTACCAAAAAATATCATCGCAATATCTATTTTGCGTCTTCACAATTTTAATATTGAAAAGACACTTCAAATTCTGTCGAAATTTTTCAAAGGGTGTATTGTTTTAAATTTTTTATTGATTTTTTTTATAGAATTCTTTGTTTGAAATCACAAAAGTAAGTGTTTTCATGAGAAAAGATGAAGAAAGAATGAAATGATAAAAATATAATTTCGATGAAAATTTGAGATAAAAAATCGATGGCCAAAATAGTACATTTTTCCCATAGTTTTTCTTTTTCATTTTTTGAATTTTCTTCTTGAAAACTTAGGTGGACTTTCAGAAGAAATCAATAAAATTCGACTATCGGTTAAATAGCTACAGATGTTGGGAATGAATCTCAAATTTCTTTAATTGCATTAACTTCAAAGTTCGATATCTTAAGATCTGCAAGTCTAAAATTACCACTTTGTAATACAAATCTGTCCATTTTTATATGAAAAAAAAAAATGAAACATAAAATTTTCGAATTTTTTTTTGCTAGAATCTGGCTAGTTTTGCTAAAATTAAAAGTTCCAAACCTTGAGAAATCTAACGTTGATAAAGAATATCCAATAAAACATCATTATCTGTTCATTGGTCTACAACATTTTAATTGCAGAAAACTTCATTGAATCTAAATTTAGAATAGTTAAAGAGTTTTTTTACATTGGTTTGAGGTATCTACCATTAAAATTCTATAAATGGGGTGAAAAAGAAACAATATTTGAGAAAAAAGTAATAGAAATAGGGCAATTAACCTATATTTTAAATTGAGGGCGTCGATATCAAAAAGCATAAAACTCAATTTATAACTAATTTATTTGAAATTAATAATGTGAAGGATTATAATAGTTGACTACGAACGCACGACTGTGAATGCTTATTTTGTGCATTTTTAGCGCTAAATGCCTTATTACAATTCGGACAAAGATACGGTTTTTCGTTAGTGTGAGTTCTTCGGTGGACCACAAGGTCCCCCTTGGTCAAAAATCCTTTGTCGCAAAATTCACAGATATGAGGACGGTCACCCATGTGCGCCTGCATGTGTACTTTTAAATGATTCTTCAATTTGAAACGTTTATCGCATAATGTACAAGCATGCTTTCTCTCCGTTGGATAACTGTTCGGATTACGAGGACGTATTTTTAAATGCATGATTTCGACATGTCTCTTTAGATCAAAGCCTCTCGCAAATCTACACGTGCACTCTTTGCAATGAAATGGCTTTTCCCCTGTGTGGGTCATTATGTGCCACCTCAGTGATCGTCGATCCACAAACGATTTGGAGCAAGTGTCACAAAGGAATGGTTTTATTCCGTTATGAATTCTCATGTGAACAATGTACGTTTCTTTTCTGATGAAAACTTTCTCGCATTGATCACAATGATATTCTTTTTGTGTTTTGGGGTCTGGTTTCTGGGACGATCCTCTTTTATTCGGCACATTTTTCTCATCATCTTCTATTGCATGAGCTTGCCTTTGATGAATCGTCAAGACACTCTTGCTGCCGAAATTGAGGAGACAGATATTACACTCAAATGGTTTTTCGCCCGTATGGATTCTTCGATGCACAACCAAATGACCCAATCTCTTCCAGATCTTTCCACAAAACTCACACGTTAGCTCATTCTGGCCATCGTGATATCTTGCGTGCAATTTTAAATGTTCGTTGTCGGGAAAGCTTTTGAAACAGTCTGGACAAATAACTTCATTCGGATTGCATGTGTGGCTATTTAGATAGTTTTTACTATTGAAACCTTTGCCACATTTTGGACATAAATGCTTAGGGATGACAACGCCGACCCTTTTGGTTTCTCCTAAAGGTTCAGGTTTAGCTTCAGATGATTCAGATTCGCTGTCGCTTGGCCAATAACTATCTTCGTTCGCAGTGTCAATTTCATTTGATGAGCTTGGAATTGGTGGTAGATCTTCTTTTATATTTGGTTCCTCAGGAGTTGTTATTTTTTTCTTTGAAACTGGAGCAGTTTTAGGAAGTTTTTTCAATATATTCTTTTTTGAATTGGTCAATTTTGAAGCTCGAATATTTTTAGATACTTTATCTTCAGTTAAAGTTATTGCGCCCTTAATTTCATCCTTTAGTACAGGAATTACTTGTGCTCCAGTAGTATACAAATTTTGAAGTTGATCAAGATTTGTTTGTCCACAATCATCGTGGTTAACCTCTTTGCAGTTCAGAATACAGGCTACAGGAGGAAGTTTGCTGTGTGTAGAATAGCCGTTACCAAAAGTAGAGTTTGAAGTGGAGGGAACTAAAAAATATTATAAAGATTATAAAAACAAATGCCTAAATTTGGATTACGTATACGTACCCGCTGTTGAAGTCTCCTCCTCCGGAATTTCAAGTGTCGGCCAATCTTCAAACTCAACTGGTTCTCCTTTAACATGCACAAACTCCACCACTTTGTCTGAAATCTTTTTCGCCATAGTTTACAGTATTTTCACACTATTTTTTTCATAATTTGTAGGTATGTTGGAAACGTTAATATTTTAATATTTTACAGTATTTTTCATGTCACTCAGCTGATATTGACAAAAGAGAACCCTAAAGTGATTGTCTGCAACCTACTAAAGTACGGATTTTTAAAAATTAAGGATTGGATCTGGAAACCCTGTTGCTGCTTTTGGACGTTAATAAATAAACATACCTTTTCATAGGTTCTAACGATCGATTTCTAACTATTTCTTGTATCAAATCCAGATTTGGCAGTGATGTGGCTTATCTATAAGGCGCGAGATTTTCGGCAGGGGTGAATTTTGTAGTCTAAAATTATGTCATACGAAATGAAAACATCAACTTTAAACTCTTGAATGAACCGTGTAAATATTTGGCTGCGAAACTTAACTTAACTTCAGCAAATTTGTCAGAAAAGCGTGTGAAATTAGTTTAAGAAAATCTTCGCTGAAACGGGTATTAACGCAGTTAACGGTAAGCATATAGTTCCTTGGAAAAAAATTGTTTTCATTTATATTGGGGAGAATAGCCAATATTTGGACCATTATACTGAGCTTCCCTATTTTTACCATCCAGTAGGGTATAATGTTTGTTTTTCTTTATAAATTCAAAAATAGGGGTTTAAAAACTTGCTTTAGAACTCTGAATTTTCTAGATTTCTTAAAAAATTGAGGTTTTTAAGCTCTGGGCGAGCCTCGTTTTTTAATTTTTTTTTGTCTCCGACGATTTTTTATCAGATAGACAAAAAATGTTATGTGATTTCAGAATGTGATAATTTGTACAAGATTTTGCGAACAACTTTTTAAAAACATCTTCTATTAACTTTTCTCATAGTTAAATTTGAACCGACTAGAACCGGTAGCTTGATAGGTAAAGCGTATGTCTATGAACCACAAGGGTACTTGTACGGGTTTAAATCCGGCCTGTGGCGATAGAATTAACTTGCGTGTTTTCATTGTTGTCAAGAAGGTATCAATTACTTCTTATGCACTATTATTAATGAATCATAGGGTAAACTAGATGATTTCCAGTTTCCTCGCAGCAAAAGTTGAACACAACTTGATGGGTCATTGACCCCATGGCTGGGAACTGGTAACTCAATAGCATAACCATTAAAGTTGTGGTGGTTCGGAATCCACTATAAACTGTACTATAAACTGTACTGCCGTTCTACGCATAACTGACCTGTGTTACTTTTTGATGATTTTCACTTTTCGTCTCCAAACAGTCTATTTTCAGGTATATTTACAAAAAACGCAACTAAGAACTATAGTTTGTTCGAAGACTCCTGAAAACAAATACTAAGTCTGTTTGACCCATTGTTAAAATTATACGCTTAACTGACCCACTAAAAAATATCATATAAAAGTATTCAATACATCATTATTACGATGCGTTGAGTTCAGAAATACATCATGCTACATGTTGAGGGCTAAAAAAATATGGTGGGGAGAGGAGACAAAACGGAGGAGGGGTCGTAACTTAAATTGAATTTACTGCCGTTCTACGCATAATTGACTCACACAACTTCAATTTCATTTTTCTCAGTTGCGTGTTTTGGAACATAGGTCAGTTATGCGTGGAACGGCAGTGTAGGTCCACTAATACTTAGAAAGTTCTCTGAAATATGAAGACTCGCCTGGTCCCAATAGGTTACTAGGCCTTATTCTTATTTATTATTATTAAATTTTAATCATGAAATGTAATCTTTTGCAAAATATGGCTAGCAAATCCCTATAAAGGAGGTTCATTGAAAACTTAAAAGTTGAGCGTTTGCTAGACAAATCGGATGAGATTAATCAGTATCACTTATTTGTGAATCTCGCCATTCAAATATCTTACCCATTACTTAACCAATTTATTTAAAATTTGAGCAACGTGTTTACTACATTATAACTCTGAATTTAAATTGGTTATACAAATATTGGATTAAAAATAGCTGACATATTTGAATAGCGAGATTTAGAAATAAGGGACACTGATTAANTAGAAATAAGTGACACTGATTAATCTCATCCGATTCGGTAGAAATTTTGTGTGGGGGCTTCTCTCAACAAATGTAAGGACTAGTTCGTTAATGGGCCAAATCGGACCATAGCATTTTTCAGAAATTTTGAGTTCTAAATGATCATCTGTTTTTAGTTCACAGAACAATCAAACTCAAAAGCTATGGAGCCTGAAATAAAATCAGAGCCAGAATTGATACTTCCTGACCTACTCATTAAAACGGAATTTATTGATGAAGAGTTTAATATAAAGTGCGTATTTTTTTTCGTATTCCAATAAAAGTTTTCATAACTGAACAATTTTTCTAGTCAAGATGAAATAAAATTAGAACCAGAAGTCATATCAGCTGAAGTAACGATAAAAACCAACTTTAAAGAAGAAAAGTATGATGATGAAGATACTATGGAGTGAGTATTTTGTCCTGTTTAAAAAATATATATAATTGTACTATTTTTCTAGCCAAGTTGAGATACAATCAAGACCCGAAGAAAAGTTACCTGAAGTGGCGCCAACATTTGAAAAAAAAATAACTGAAATAATGAATAGAAACAAGCCTATTGCCCCAAGAGTATTTCCAATCCAACCACGACCTCAAATTCTCGTTAATATAAATCCATATATTGCATTGGGACCGAACAAAATTACATCGTCTCTAACTCCACTGCAACCAATATCTCCAATGTATCAGCCTGTTCCTCTTGAAGCTAAAAAACAAACAATATTAAAACCTATTGTTCCACAAATCTTATTAATACCGAAAACAGGTTCAGAAAAGCAAAAGACAGTAATGCTCGATGAAAAGAAACCAGTAAAAAGGCTCCTTCATAGCATAACGGCTCAAAAGAAAGTATTCATAAAAGAAAAGCATGTCGAGTTAGTAATTTTTTTCCTTTTTTAAAAGAAAGTTTTTATAATTGAACTATTTTTCTAGCCGAGATGAGATAAAACTAAAATCCAAAGTCATATTAACTGAAGTGACGCAAACGTTCGATAATAAGTTAAACAAGATAATGAAAAGAAACAAGACTATTACCCCTAAGATAATTGCATTACACAAACAACCTCAAATTCAAATTGAATTTTTACCCAACAAAATTACTGTGCCTTTCATTCCATTACCAGTTCAGCCATCTACAACACACCAGTATGCCCCTCTTCAAAAAGCAAAATCAACAACAGTAAGAAACATCGCTCCAAAACCTTCATTATTATCCAAAATGGTCTTGGAAAAGCAAAAGAAAGTAATAATTGATAAAAAGAAACTAGTGGACAAACTACCTGACAAATTCACGAAAGTTCTGCAGAAAAATAAGTCAATTCTCCCTAAAGTTTCTCTGGAGAGTACAGTTCCTGTTTTAACGGAAAATGAATTGATTTTATCAAATCTAAAAAGGAAACAGATTGAAATTGTTTCTGATAATGAGGATGAGGAAGATTGAGATAAATGCTGTGAATAAAGAATAATAAGAAGTTTTTTTTATGCATTTAATTTTGTTTTGTTGTTCAGTTCCTTAAAACTTTAAACACGAATCGTACCATACCTTGTGAAAAATATTTGCCACAATTTGTCCACATTTTATGACATAAATGCTGCCGATTTTTCTTGCGACAAATTACAGAAAACTTTTTTCTGTTTACCTCATTGCCAACTTAATGTGGCATTTCGCTGGTGTGGATTTTCATGTGAAGTATAAAATGGCATTAATATTTTTCGTTACTATAGACCCGTAGTAACGGAACCGTTAATTGGAACCTCCGTTAATACAAATTTTCTGTGGAATTTTTTGTGGAAAAATTAATTTCTCTGTTATCTTGATCAATGTAATTTCTTCTCTTTAATTGGAAGCCGGTCCCGAGCGACTTCCAATTAACGGGAACATACCTGTATTTGCTTTTTTTTCATTTTCAAATTGTAAATTGAAACTGCTCAAACCAAATAAAATAAATTAGGCTCCAGATTAGACACCGGTGCCGGTGGTAAAATTTTGGGTAAGCCACCGTTTTTAGTGTGATTTATGCAACCGCTCATTCTTTACGGCTTGCGCAAGATTTTACCAACTTTTTGTCCAGAAATAAGGGTCGAATGTATGACGCCCTTTGGAACTTATAAAGATATCTACCATATTCTGAAATAAAACTGCCACTTTTTGCTCAATAAGATAGTGATTCGCCCCCCAAGCTGTGGTATATGTAATCGGGATCTGCTTCATATTGATGCTTTCTTTGACTGTGATTTAGAACGCGGGAATTATCCTGATCTATCAATCCTAGATTATTTTTTTTAGACTGACCATTTTTTGTGACCCCAGAATTGTTTTTTCTAGAACAATGCAAGTTTTACATTTTTCCTGGCTTTTTCCTCGAGTTTACCATATAATTTTTTATACCACATTTTTGCGATATTAAAATGTGCTAACCAAATATTTAAAATTGTGGCAACACAAACGCTTATTTTATGAAAAATATGGGTAATTCCTTCATTTCATTAACGAGTTTATTTCT
>JXPH01016405.1:0-10962 GCA_001014845.1 Mochlonyx cinctipes
TGAGCTCAAATTTTGAATATAAGCTTTCGGTTAGTATCCAAGGACAGTTCCTGAACAAGGATGAGCTCCAGACATCAGGATCAGAGGACTCTTGCGTACCAATCACCTCCAGAATTCTAAAGTTCTAGTAATTGGTTTGATCTCTGATATTTTGAGTATAAGCTTTTAGTAAGTATCCAAGACTAGTTCCAAGAAAAGTTTGACTCTAAGAAATTGGGATCACAGAACTCCTAGATACCAGTAACTTCAAAAATTCTTGAGTTCTAGTGATAGGGATAAGCTCAAAATTGGAAACTAAGCTTTTGATAAGTGCCCGAAAACAGTTCCTATTCTAAATTAAGGATAATATCAACCGTTTCTGGTGCTTCCAACTACCAGATAATTTTGTAAATACTTTACCCCTTTTCTGATCCTTTCCACTTTTTAGTTTCCTAAGTAAGTTCTTATTTTGTGTTTTTTTTTTTTTTTTTTTTTTTTAAAAGAANACTTTGAGACATATGTTTATCTATCATTCATGGTTAAGCAGCTTCAACGCATGAAAGAACTGGCCAAAACCAGATTCCTAGTGGCTCTCCGGTGTGCATGGTTGGCTGAACAGGCAAAAACCGGTTCCAGATGAATCAAAGAGTATTTATTAGAGTTTACACTATCAACCTCCATACCGGCAGGTGAATCCACTGGCATTTTACTTTGGCGACATTCTACCCGGCTTATGCTGGTGAAATTGGCCTGCAGTTTTTTCTGAGTGATAAAATTAGTTCTGACGTTTTTCTGACGTCATCTAATTCTAAGTTTTACAATAGCCTAATGACTAATGAATTTTCAGAAGACTAACTCTTATTTATATTGAGTTTTCAGACAGCCAATCGAGCTACTTCTTCCATATAAATAAGCAGAGGCGTAAGGTCTAATAGCACCCCTATACCAGCTGTAGGTTTAGATCTTAAAGCTCTCGTAATTTAAAAACAACCGCTCTTGCAATGAAAAAAATCTATTCCACCCTGCAGTCTCCTCTGAAGATTTTTTTCCGCAGATCAATGAATGATATCATCAATTTTCATTGCATCTTTTTGTTGCTGAAAAATTTTCATAATCGATATCTATTGAACCAGAAATGTTTCCAGTTATGTTTTATGTAATAGATTCTTTCCTTTAAATATTTTTACATAATTTGATGCTGACGAAGAGATGAAAAAATATCTTAAGGGATTAGTTCGAAGGATAAGAGAATATCTTGTTTCTTTATCATATTTTTCTTTGGCATCGCGATCATGAAGGAGGAGAAGAAAAATATTCAATAACGCTTCGGCAATGGATGATTTGAATAATTTTTATGGATTACTTTGCATAATTTTTGAGATTCCCTTCAGATGAAGCGAAACGTGCCCCCACAAAAAATCTGTCCGGAAAATTAATTTTTCCTTTTTTTCCTTCTGTCAAATCCATCAAATAACTCTCGTTTATTGAACCCGATAATCAATAATTCATGTGGCATGAAGAGAAATATGAGAATTTGCTGGCATTGCCATTGGTTTGGTAACATAGTAAATTCAATCCGAAAAATTATTATTTATGACTGGGGAATTGAATCGAAATCGGAATGAGATGAACTCGATATTTGTACAAAAATTGTACAATTTTTGCTTTTCTCATCTACTGGTATTTTGCTGTTTTGATATGAGAAAGGGGTGGAAGCTGGAGGTTGTATTGCTAGAGAATAAAGGGAAACGACCTAAATATTTGATGTTTTCCAGAATTTTTATATGGTTTCCAGGTGTTATCCAGATGTTTTAGATTTTTAAGTATTCTAGATCTAGATATTGTAGATCTTCCAGAATATATAAAGATCTCGTTTGATTCCTAGCGGTTGCTATAATGTCACCCCATTCATCATTGCGTACACCCAACTCTGACAGTACTACAAAGCTTCTTTTGCTATAGATCCGGGTTCCGTTGGACCTCGTCGTAGCACGTTGCCGATCCATCCAAGTTGGCGTTGCCTGATTTCTATCTCCATAATAGTCATACCACATTGCTGCCATAATTCTATGTTAGTAATCGTACGAGGCCATCTTATCCGAAGGATTTGCCGCAGACATCGATTGACAAATGTCTGAGAATAGGGTCGGTGAGCCTATTCTGATGTACGACGCGGCAAGTGAAGTTGTCGTAAGATTCCTTGATCAGATCAANCTATTCTGATGTACGACGCGGCAAGTGAAGTTGTCGGAAGATTCTTTGATCAGATCAATAATCTTTGTTGGAACTCCTCTATCGCTTAAATTCTTCCAAATTGTGTCTGGAAGTCGACGAAACAGACGTACAGCGGTCGGTTCCACTTAATACACTCCTCAATGATAATTCTGAGTGTATTTATTTGGTCGACACAGGAGACGTGCTTTCGAAAGCCTGCCTGTTCTCTTCGTAATGTTGCATCAAGCGCTGCGTTGATTCTTTTCAAAATAATTGTCCACAGGATTTTACTGGGAATGGACTGATGCATGATCCCTCGCCAATTGTTACAGTCACTTATATCACCTTTCTGTGGGATCTTTGTTATCAAACTCTGTTTCCAGTCACTTGGAAACGTGTTAGTGTTCCAGACATTACATAAAAATAGTTGGAGAATGTCAGTTGATAGGTCTATGTCAGTTTTGAGGACTTCAGGAGGGATACCATCAACACCAGGAGCTTTTCCATTTTTCAAAGAAGATAATGCTTCTTTGAACTCTGCTCTACTGGGTGGCTCGACATTAATCCTCGTACTGATGCTGACGGGCGCTGGAGCTGGATTTTAGGGTCAAGTTTGATTCTTGGGTATTTTACAGGTTTTATGGATGGGTTTTTTAGCTTTTCCTTAATTCTTTTTTATCTGTCTGTTGATAGAAAAGAAAAGCTTATGTATTCAGTAAAATTAAAAAAAAAATTGGGTTCTCGGGAAAACTCACTCCAGATAATCTGAAACGTGAAAAAACCAAAACATTATGTTTCTGTGTGTGTGTTCTCAATAAATCGCGTACTTCTCAACCGTCAGGACGGGTTTGTTAATGGGCGCAATTGGACCACGAGGCCTGGGGGCCCATAAAAACTCACAACAATTTTCCAGTAATCTTCTTGATTGGCATGAGCTCTAATTTGGAACATAAGCTTGTGGAAAGTGTCCAAGAACAGCTCCTGAAAAAAGTTTTACCCTGCGTATTGGAATCTGTGTGCGCCTGTGCGCCAGGAACTTCTAGAATTGTTATATAAGCTTTTGGTAAGTATATGGTATATGCAAAGACATTTCCTACAAAACTTGCCCAGGGACATTACGATGTGAAGGCTTCTAGGTGACAGTAATTGCCAGAATTCTTAGCTTTTAAGCATGTATCCAAGATCAGGTTCCAAAACAAATGACCCTGAGACATCGGTATCTGAAGGCTAGGTGTTAGGAACATCCAAAACTTTTGAGTTTTAGTGATCGAAATGAGCTCAAATTTTGAATATAGGCTTATGGCAAATGCCACAGAAAAGTTTGATGCCAATTGCCAGACTTTCTTCGATAACTCTGTAAATACTTTTCCGATCCTCTTCAAAATTTCTCATAAATGATATTGTGGAAATGTAAATTCAGATACCTACTGTAATAAGAAATACAATAAATATTGGAAAAAGCTACATAANCATATCATCCCAGTGAGGAAGATTGAACGACATCGAATCGATAATTTAACATCATGTCGAAGGTGGCGATTCGACATCGTATANCTGTAATAAGAAATACAATAAATATTGGAAAAAGCTACATAATCCGCTTTGTGGTTGCTTACGTTTTTTTACAAAAAGTTAAATTTTTTTTTATCATTATTTCTATATAAATTTGCATCCCACTCAATAGCCAAAATTCAACTCTTCATGTTTTGGGCATTTTAACATTTATTCTATTGTTTCATATTAGTCGTAACTTCGTTTATCGTTTCAAAAGCTTTCAGGCAAATAAAAATGTAATCCATTACGCTCTTGTATGTCAACACACTTCCGTTTTAGTCTGCTGCCTACAACCTTAAGCACCATGACTGCAAAAAGATGAGAAACCTCTTCAATAAATTCACAAAAACCCCAGTATTACTCGTAAAATATTTCGTAATGATTAAAATATGATGCTAGAGAATAGAAAGGCAGAGCCTCTCTCTCAGCTGTAGTGAATAATAAATGAATATTTCCCAAGCATTATGGATGGATGACGACGTTGGGTGAAGATATTCAGAAAATTTAATTTTAAACCAAAAACCAAAACCGCACATGCTATATTTAGTTATCAAATTTCATCATCTCTAATAACAAATAATTATAGGGATGTTAGAGACTTTGATGACAAAAGAATGGGAAGGGGGTGGTGACGGGCGGAAAAATAGCACCAATAACAAAAACTTGCTTATACATGAAATAGTTTCAACTTGTTTTTCTATATTTATTCCATGTTATTGTTCATGTTCAGGTTTAGCCAGAAAAGATGATGATGTTGTTTATTCACATTATTGGCTTCTTGAAATTCAAGTATTTTACTGATGCGATTTCATTAGTTTAATTAAGAAAATACCACACCAGCAACATACAGTTTCCTGTATTTGCTTCAAGAGTACATGCTCTCTAATAAAAATAATGTTTAAATAAATCGTAGAAGACCTCACGGTGTACTTTGGCTCTCGTTTTTTGCTCCTATCAATATAATTTGAGCAACCACAGATGAGAACCTATAACGGATCCAAAGGCTCAATAATGTAACCTCTTGAAGTCGTCCATGGAGTCGATCTCCAAGTCTTGGATTTTGGCGCACTTGTGAAAATAAGACGTGAGAACATCCTCATGGCTTCTTCCAGTCATTTTCACGCCATCCTCATGGACATGATTAGATGAAAATAATTTGAATAATTACAAAAATTTAATAATCTTATCAAGTTTAAATTCAAAATGTAGGAAGCCAAAGTGGAGGTGAATATGTAGCTTTTCATCATATTTATATTTTGCGATAGGAACTGGATTGAGACTTCGACAAAGTTGATATGTGCAAATTTTGAAGAGGATTGGAAAAGTATTTACAAAGTTATCCAAGTAAGTCTGGTAATTGGAAGCATCAGGCATAGATAATATTATCCCAAATTTAGCAATTCAACTGGTGTGGTGTGGCAAGTGCCCATGCCATAAGCTTATATTCCAAATTTAAGCTCATTCCAATCACTAGAACTCGAGAATTCTGGAAGTGTTCGGTACGTATTTGGAGCCCTCAGATCCCCATGTCCCACGGTCAAGCTTCTTTAGGACACTTATCAAAAGCTTGTGTTCTAATTTTGAGCCGATGTCCTAGGGTAATTTTTTTTGAACTATTCTTGGGTACTTATCACAAGATTTTTTTTTCAAATTTGAGCTCATTCCTATCATTAGAACTCAAGATTTCTGGAAAATTCTGATGAGTTTATAGGGGGGCCCCAGATTCCGTGGTCCGATTTGGCCCAATAACGAATTCGTCCTTACCTTTGATGACAAAAGCCTACACACAAAATTTTCGGTTGAGAATTACGTATGTTATCTAGGATGCAAACACACGACAGACGACGAGAGACAGACAGACACACACACACACAGGTATTTATTTTTTGGTTTTTTATTTTTTGATAATTTTTTTTAAACGTTTCAGACTATGTGGATCAACTTTTTACTTAATTTTTTCTTGAAAAAACTTAAAGTATTTCACATTTAAAATACGTTTTGGGCCTCTAGAAATCATTTGCGACCAAAATTGGTTGGGTATCCGTATGTCGGTTTGTCGGGTGGTAGATTGTATATTGTAGACTGAAGACTGTATTTATAAGCCGGAGCGACGGTAGGAGCGAAGGCAATAAAAATAACTTACTGTTCCCTTTAGCATCTTCTTGTATCAGCCGGAGGCAACTCTACTTCCTCCTCCCACATCTTCCTAGGTAAGTCGGACACTCCTAAATTTCTTTCTATTGAAAATAGTCTAATAAACTTATTCTCAATAGACGGACACAAAAAAATAATCAAATCATACTTGTAAACTACACCCAATATAATATAACTCTTCATACTAGAAAAGTTAAAGTCTAGAGTATTGTAATGGATCTGTTGAAACATTCTTGGGACTAACAGGATCTTGTTTGACTTGTTAGTTTCAAACAGGATCTTGAATGCAACTCGGTTTCTTGTTAGTATTCAACACGATGACTTGTTAGTAGTAAACAGGAAGGTTTAACCTGTTAGCGCCAACTAAGTAAAATTTTCAACCTGCTTGGGAGCCTTTCTTGTTTAAATATAACAAGTTTTTACTGCGTGTGGGGTGCAAGCCATGACGAATTTTAAAAATGCAAACGTGAGGATGCCGTTAGGACGTTAAAATATGTACGAAATTTTTAAGGGCTTCTGACGAGTTCTAATGGTTTCCTCGCGGTCTGTTTAATTTTTAGACTTGAGGTTAATAAACCAAAATCTGGAAATCCCAACGGTTTTATCACGTCCTCGTTACGGGTTCTTCATAGTTTTCCTCACGAATTTGTGCCAATTTCCTGCCTGAAAAGAAAATGCGAGACTCCCAAAGGGCGTAGGATAATAAAAGGTTGAACTAAGTGACTTTTATCGATTCTCATCCCTAAATTCCACTAAATGCTGTGAGCTGGTGCTACGTTTCGATCTTGCAATTTCAGATATTTTATCCGAAACTGTCTGAAATGTAAATTAAGCGTGTTGAGACCATTGAATTAATATACTATAGAATTCTACTGTCCTCGTTCTGTAGCTGTCGAAAAAAATACTGAATGAGTTTTTTTATTCAATTTTTTTTTCAAATTCCAATTGAAATCATTAAAATGCGGGGGAAAATGCAAAACGTATACCTAAAATTATGACATAATCAAACGTCACATGACACCAGAAACTTTGTTTTTCAAGTTTTTCGACCCTTTATTTAATAATAATAAAAGGCCTATAGCACCCAAGAGGGACCATATTTTGAGAACATTCTAGATATTCGTGGACCTACAGCTTATAGTTGATTTCAAACTACCACCACTTTAATGGTTATTCTAATGAGTTATCAGTTCATTGAGCTCTTCATGTCATGTTCAATTTTTGCTGAAACAGACTAACTTCTTCGACATGAATGCCATTCGAACCTTTCCATGACCGAACCGAACCATGAATGCCTTCTATCCTATACTTAAGTTTNACTTAAGTTTTTACCGCAGGTACATTTTTGAATACATGGCTCTGTGGATATATGTTGGAAATTATATACCCTATTATTCATTAATGATAGTGCGCATAAAGCAATTTACCTTCTCGACAACGATGAAAAACGCAAGTTCACTGGTGGAATTTGAACCCGTACCCTTCTGGTTGAGTCATTTTTCGACGCTGCCAGTTCAAAAATATATTTTTACTCATATATCTTTTTTAGAATCCTGTGTTTAGGACAGTTTGCTGTAGTGGCACAGCCTGGTCTAACAGGATCTAAATTACTTTTGACATTTGTTGGTCTAAAAAGTAAAAGTCAATTTTAAACCCCTATAGCAGGGCTTATAGATAAACAATATAAAGTTTTGTGCTCCAATTAGTAGCCTAAAAACATGCCAGTAAGCTTATAGAATGGTAACAAACGATGGAAAATTTACGAGAAATGAACTGAAACCCTTTAAAAGGCCATTTATAACCTCAAAGGAAGAGCAACCTAGGTAGTACAAAATTTAAAAGAAAATTACTTTAAAATTCTCTCCAAATCCTTCAGGGAAAGGCAAAAGGATGACAAGGGAAGTTGCGGAGACGAGGAGGAAGGAAATAAAATACCTTCCTTGCGTAATAAAAATTAATGCACATGGGATCGAATTATGTATGTACATATTTTATGCTCCACATATATTGTTTGGGATTTGAATTTGAGTTTCATGCGCGAGAAATTTTATACGACAAAATTAATCGTCTTTCAAAATTAATTTGAAGTTAATTAATGCATGTTATGAGGGAAGTTGTTATCGAGAAGAAGTGATGTCTGGGAGGCATTTTAAAGAAAACTCCATTTATCATAATCGTCATTATTTCATCTTGCTCTGCTGCACAGTGGGAGCCTTCTCTCGATTCATTATGCTTCGCTTTTTCACTTTTTAAAGAATTTATTTTAACATTATTATTTTTAGATGAAATTTCAGAAATTCTGCAAAATTGAATAAACACAAAAATGTCTCGTGATGAAAAGCAATCAAAATTAATGATGTTAATATTAAGAAAATATTTTTTCTAGATAAATATAATTACCCCGGCTTAAAATTTTTCTCCCTTCTCAGCTTTAATGCAATGGAAAACGACGTTGAATTAGAATTTACTAGCGATCAACACACTGACTGTTTTGAATAATTTCCCAATTTATATTGCATTGCTTATTTTTCTCTCTATTCGAACAAAAACAGAAAGGGGATGTTTGGGGTGGGCTGGCGGGTAGGTTTGTTTGGGTGCACAAAAAGTGGGAAGAAATTTATTCACACTTTGGATAAATTTATTGCTAGTTTTGTGGAAAACTGGGAATAGTAAAATGAAAATTTTCTTCCAGGTAGGTAGTTTTTATGGCAGTTTTTCTTGATTTCAAGTGGAGCAAATGTTAAATATTTATGACTGAGATAATAAATAATGTATGGCCTTTTGAAGAGTTATGGCTGGATTTTTTGGTTGTTATTTAGCCGCAAACGTGACACATTTGACTGCAGTTTTAGTTTTGAACACATGAACATATGTTGATTCAAAATATATGTTCGTTGAGTTTACTTGGTGAGTATTTATTGTTGGAACAAAATAACCCATTTTAAGGCACCAGCTTTCTATTTAATTTCAGAAAATAACCACTGTTTCGGTCACATCCATAGACTCTTAATCTGGCTAATTATTAGTAGTAGTGAGAAAATACCATGATATGGTTGAACGAGCTGCTAAATAGATTGCTCTTAAATGAGCTCAAGTTTGGAATTCAAGTTTTAAGAAAGTGCCTTAAAACAGTTCATAAAAAATTGGTCTTGCAACATCTTGGTCTGATGACTCTTATGTACCAGAAACTTTCAGAATGAGTTCTAGCGATTGTAATGAGCTCAAATTTGAAGTATAACCTTTTGGTAGGAGCCTAAGGACAACTCCTATATTATGCTAAATTTAGGAAACTACCGTATATAGCTGCTGCTTCCAATTAAATTATTACCAGCCTATCTTTGATAACTCTGTCCATAGTTTTTAGATCATTTTTAATAAAATATCAAGTCACTCCAAAATAATGCTCTGCTTAGTTACCCAATTCGTTTTATGTAGCATGTCTAGCAAAGTGAAAAGTTCACAAAACTAACATCTACCATTACAAAAGTTTTTGACAATAGTGAGGCGTGCTTTGAAGCTTTCCTGAACGTACAAAAAGCGTTTGAGAAAACGTTCTGTGCTGCTATTTACAACGCAGTGTTTTACCATGGCATTGATGCAGATCTTGTATGATGGATTGTGAACTTATTGGGTCAACAAACTCTTTTCAATGAGCTTAGAGGAACCGTAATCAACATGATTCCGGTAAAAGGGTCTACAAGGAAAGGTTTTATTACCTCTTATTTGGATTTTAGTAATCGGTAGACTACTGTATTGTCTTGATGGCATCAAGTCCCTGGTCATTGGATATGCCGATGATTTTGTGATTTTAGTTATAAGTAAATTTCGTGGTACTTTTTTCGATAGAATGCAGGTTGTAATCCGTTATATTATGTTGTGTAATCCAGATTAAACCGAGGTGGTTCTTTTCAAAAAAGATAGGATGAAACTCTAAGTTAAATTTCAGATAACCATATTTCAAAAGCTTGTCAAGCGTTTGGTCAGTGTAGACTGTAGAGGAGTCATAAGGCGTACCTAGAGTCCCACTGAATTAAAAAGGTTCAAATCGAACCAAAGCGGGTGAACTATATGAATTACGCTACTACGATCGATGCAGATTTTAACAGCCATGCTGATAGCTGAAAAAAATCACAGAAAAATGGATTCATTATGTGGGGTTTTTTAATTATCACAAAAATTAACTTTAGTTAACTCACATTCATAATCAATTTAAAAAAGGGTGCAATGTGTGCAATTATATTAATTTTACTGTACCGCAGTCACTGAAAAAATTCTTTGAAAAAACGTTGGAAACCACAAAGTGATTATGTAGACGTTTTTCATATAAATATTTTATATTTTGTGATAGGAACTGGATTCAAACATCAACAAAGATGATATGTGAAAATTTTGAACAGTATCGGCAACGTATTTTCAGATTTATCGAAGAAAGTCTGGTAATTGGAAGCACCAGGAATTGATAATCATATCTCAAATTTTGCATAGGAACTGCTCTACGGTACATGCGATAAGCTTATATTCCAAATTTGAGCTCATTCCGATAACTAGAAATCAACAGTTCTGGAATTTCATAGTATATAGTAGCCCACAGATCCCGTTGCCCTAGGGTCAAACTTTTTTAGGAACTGTTCTTGCGCATATTCCGAATTGAAGCTCATTCCGATGACTTGAACTCGTTAATGCTGGTAGTTCCTGTGACATAGGAGCCCACAGATCCCGATGTCCCAGGGTTAAACTTTTTTAGCAACTGTTCTTGGGCAGTTACCACAAGATTATGTTCCAAATTTGAGCTCTTCCGATAAGCAGAACTCAAAGTTTCTGGATAATTCTGGTGAGTTTGTATAGGGGCCCAGAACCCATGGCCCGATTTGGCTCATTAACAAACTCGTCCAGAGCCAAATCGGTTGAGTATTACGCCAGTTATCGAGGAAATAGACACACAGACGATTTCAGACGACATACACACACAGACTGTTTTTTGGTTTTTTCCCGTTTCAGACCATTTGGAGTAATTTTCCCCGAGGAACCAAAAATTTACATAAGCTTTTTTTCTTTCTATAG
>JXPH01016420.1:2983-15000 GCA_001014845.1 Mochlonyx cinctipes
CCTCGGGATACCCTAGATAATAAAATAAAATGGAATTCTCATTAAGATAACCGTATTCTAAAAGCTTGCAGAGCAGTTGGACAGTGCAGAAGAGTCATAGGACACACTTGGGGCTTAAAACACAAGTACGTTTATTGGCTTTATACATAAGCCATTAGACCAATTTTGACAAAGGCTGGGGTGTATCAGCATCACTGGTGTGATGCAATCAACACCAACAGCAGCACTCTAGGTTCTCTTGAAAATTAGACCTCTCCGCATACACATGGAAGGTCGTCTCTCTATATGTCGACTGTTCTGCACTGCTCTATTCAAATCACTTCTCACTCGTGAGTTACCCCATCTTTATGTGCCAATAAATTCAATGTTGGATACAATTGTCAAGTGTCATTTAGCGGATTCCATATCTTTAGGCTTTAGGCACTTGTATCAGTCTTTCAAGCTGAAAACTTTGCAATTTTAGCTTGTGCCTACTATTGTTTAGATAACTCGTTTATTTGTTAAGATAGCCAGGTTGCCCTTAATGCACTGAATTCAGACACTATAATGACTAAATTGGTTCTAGAATACAGGAAGACTTTGCAGGAGCTTAGAAAACATGAGAGCTACTGGAATTCTAAGGTGGGGTGCTGGAATCCAAAATTGTATATGTTGCGGCCAATAGAGTCACGTTCTACTTACTTACTTATTTATGGGCCTATGGTCCCTTGTGGGACACAGCTGGTCAATAGTATTTTTCCATCTCGTTCGATTCCTAGCGGTTGCTATAATGTCACCCCATTCATCATAGCCTACACCCAACTCTGGCTTAATGGAATGATGCCAAATTTGACGTGGTCTGCCTCTAGAACGAATTCCTTCCCGAGGATAGTACTCCAAAGCTCCTTTTGCTATAGATCCGGGTTCCGTTGGACCTCGTCGTAGCACGTGGCCGATCCATCCAAGTTTGCGTCGCCTGATTTCTATCTCCATACTAGTCATTCCACATTGCTGCCATAATTCTACGTTAGTAATNAAGCAGGGTGGATAATACAAAGCTTCGGAATAATTGAAGCTTGGTTTTCTTTGACATGAGGCTTGAGCGCCAGATGTTGTTTAACGCATAAAACCTCCCTCTCGCAGTGTTGATGCGGCTTTGAACGTCTTCGTCGGTACCACTATTAGTTGTAATCTTGTTGCCGAGGTAAGTAAATTTCTCGACGCATTCGACGATTTTACCGTCAATTTCAAAATCGCCGGCGCTATTTCTGTTTATAGCGAGGTACTTTGTCTTTTCGACGTTGATCTTCAAGTCAACCTTCTTTTCTTCATGGGAAAGGTCTTTTATTTTGCCTTGTCGTAAGATTCCTAAAAGTCACTTCTAAGTTTCTGTTAAATCACTGTAAACTGTGGGGTGTACAGTATAAATTCCTACTGCACAACCCACCCCTCAAATCCATCCAACCATTAAGAATCAAATCCTGATGGTACATCGTTCCTAATTTTAAAACTCACCTCCCAGTCCAATAAATATAAGCTGATGTAACAAAATATTTTTTGGTCAAAAACTATCTATTTTCATCGATCTCGGGACGTCTGGGGGAATGACCCAAATTTTTCATACCAATTTTTAAACTCTCACAGCAATAGATCTATTCTACACATAGAATTCAAAAAAAACAGGCACTTTCGGATATTTTTGATCCAATATCTGAGGTCCCAGAAAACGAGCTGGCAATTTTTGTTTATTTTATCTACGACATCTTTTTTATAAATCACTAGAATGAAAGAGGCCTGGTAACCACCATCGACTCTGCAAGCCCTTTGTAAACCCCTCTGAAGGGGTTGTTATAAGGAAGAGATATTGTGTGCTGATTTTGAGAACTTTCAACAATTATTGAATCTTTTCTTATACCATGAATTCAATCGTGAATATAAATGTTTTTCTTCATCCAAAAAATTCCTCTCAATCAAATTAACATCGAATGATAATGAACTTTAAGATTTAAATTTTAAAGACTTGATAAAATATTTCTCTTTTCGTTCCTCCAAACACAAAGTAAAATACTTTGAAGGAATTTTCAACTCCGTAAAAATATTATTTTAAAATTATAATTCCGCCGTGTAACAGCCGTCATTTTAAGTGCGTCCTTATTTTCTGAATAATGAAATTCCTTGAGAAAACTTTTTAAATCAAGATAGAAACACCTGCCAACGAAAAACAATCAAGTAAACCTCTGTCGCGAAAATGGAAAACTGACAATCATTGTGAAAATTATATTGTTATCAAGAAGAGAAAAAGTCCCTTCTTCAATCTGTATCTCCTTGAATTATGTCTAAAAATGTTACAAAGAAGATGGTTCGCCATTTAGACACGGAGGTACTTTAGTCACTTTTTTTTTATTTTCTCACCGAACATAAAAATTAACTTAGAATGACAAATGCGTATTATCAGGACGTAATCTCGGATCTATTAGGCAGTTTTTTCCATCCACATCCAAATGATTAATGTGTGACGCAACAAAGCCGGTCTCGTTCCATACCCTTACCATGAAAATAAATCAAAATGTGAAAACTTTTCAAAACTTCTGGGACATAATCATATCATATCAATCAAGAGAGCATCAGAGGATGATTCATTTAACAAATGGTGTTTTATATTCCCATTTTCTATCTATTTTTATTTTATTTGCAGATATATTTTCACAATAACCAGTTATTTAATTGGTGTATTTATTTTTGCAACAATCGTCGGCCAAGTCGGCAATGTGATCACAAACCGCAATGCGAATAGATTAGAATTCGAAAGACTTTTAGATGGTGCTAAAACCTATATGCGACATCATAAGGTGAGTAAATAATTAAAAATTAACAATAAATAAATTCTAGAGGAACTTTTTCCTATTTGGGCTTTTAAAATGTTTCCCAGACCTATGTCAATTCCGACAGCGAGATGATTTTGGCGGATTAACCCAAACTTTCCATATAGTTAGTGATTTTGTTACACTTGGCCGAATACCATATACCCGAAGAACGTTTGGCACAATGCCATATGGCTGAATCCCATTTGGCCGAACAGAAAAAAATAATTTAGACATTTGACCGAATCATAAAAAAAACTATTTGGAACATTTGGCCGAAATAGGAAAAAATATTATATTTTCATATTTGGACGAAATAGAAAAAAATTGCATTCAAAAAGGTCTTTGAAAAAAGGGTGCATTGTGTGGGATATCTTCATTATCGGCAAAAATAACTTTCTTTAACGAAAATTCATAATCAATTTAATTTGTGTGCAATAATATTGATTTTACTGTATCGAAATCATTAAAAACATTCTTGGAATAAAAGGTGCATTATGTGGGGTTCTTTTAATAATCGCAAAAAATAACTTTCTTTGACTAAATTTCATAATCAGATTAAGAAAAAAGGGTGCATTGTGTGCAATAGTGTTCATTTTACTATATTCTTATCCCCATGGCTCTTACAAGGTGCATTGATTGTTTCCGCACCATTTCTAGTTCACCAGCTTTGGTTTGATTTGAAGCTCTCAAATTCAGTGGACTGAATAATATAATAACAATCGATGCACCTTTTAACAGCCATGCTAATTACTAAAAAATTCTCATAAATAGAGGTGCCTTATTTATGTGTTTCCTAATTATCGGCAAAAATGACTTTCTTCAACTATAACTCATAATCAATCAATCAATCAGTCAAAGAAAAAGCAGTGCATTGTGTGCCATAACATTAATTTTACAGTATCGTAATCAATTAAAAAAGTTCTTTAAAAAAACGGTGCATTAAATGGGGTTTTTCAAATATTGCAAAACCTATTTTTTCAATTAAAATTCATAATCAATTTAAGAAAAAATTGGTGCTATGTGTGCAATAATATTAATTTAACTGTATCGCAATCACAGAAAAAATTCTTTGAAAAAAAGGGTGCATTATGTGGGGTTTTCTAATTAAACCTAAGTTATAAATTTAATTTTTTTATTTACCAAACATTTTTTTATGATTCGGCCAGTGTCCAAACTCTAAAAAAAATCGGCCTTATGAATTCGACCAAACGGCCTTCGGCCATATGTCCCAATTAGTACCAGTCGAAATAAAATTAAAATTCCCGCTTGTGAAGTGATTTTCGATTTTGACACTTTTAGTATTCTAAATGATAACATCTAATTATTACTGTTTAGTACCTCCAATAGTTGAACCGGTTCTGTAATCACTTCAGAAATAAAGCGATTCACGCCAGCGACTCATTCCGCTGACGAGTTGATTTTTGATTTTTGTCACTTTTTAGGACTCTAAATGATAGCTTTTAATTTGTACTATAGTACCTCCAATATCTGCACCGGTTCTTCAACTGCTTCTGAGATATGGCGATTCTCAATGAACCCTTTCAGATATTGGAAGTAAAAATTACTAAACCAAAGCTATCACTTAGATTCTTGAAAGTGTCAAAATCAAAAACCAGTTTGCTAGCGAGCACTTTGAACTGGCTAAAGTACTAATTGCAGAAAATGAAGTGAAAGGTACTGAACGAGTACTAAATATTTGGGGATTTTAAGATCAATCGCAAAAAATAAGCATGGTGTTACATAACCGGTTCAATTTCATGATTTATAGTATTTATCTTGCAACCGGTTGAAGAACCGGTTCAGATATTGAAGTTACTATCATTTACAATCCTAAAGTGACAAAATTGAAACCAGTTCGCCAGTTAAATGAGAACTGTTATCAATTTGAACCGGTTACTAATTGGGTACTAAATATTTAGGGATTTTGGGATCAATTGCATAAAAAATATGTATGGTGATAAATAACCGGTTCAATTTCAAGATTTATAGTATTTATCTTGGAAACGGTTGAGAAACCGAAATTAGAGGTACTAAATAGTACTAATTAGGATATTGGAGGTACTAAAGCGTACTACTCTATAATATCACGAGCGGATCTGTGGGCCGGTTCATGGTATGGTTCCTAAAAAGTTTCTAAATTGAAAACTAGTTTGCCAGTGAAATGAGTCGCTAGTGAGAACCGTTATAATTTTGAACCGGTTGAGGCACTAATAGTATAATTGTTCAAAATGAAGGTTACTAATTGGGTACTAAATATGTGGAGATTTTGAGATCAATCGCATAAAATATATGTATGGTGATACATAACCGGTTCAATTTTAAGATTTATAGTATTTATCTTGCAAATAGTTAAAGAACCGGTTTAGATATTAGAGGTACTAAATAGTAATAATTATTACCTATCATTTAGAGTCCTAAAAAGTGTCAAAATTAGAAATCAACTCGGAATGAATCGCTATATTTCTGAAATGGGTACAGAACCGGTTAAAGAAACGGTTAAACTATTGGAAGTACTAAATAGTAATAATTAAATGTTATCAGTTACAGTCCTAGCAAATGTCAAAATCGAAAGTCACTTTACCATCGGGAATTTTAATTATATTTCGTGTGGTACTAATTGGTACTAATTGGTACTAATTGGTACGACTTGGCTAGTAACTATATGGAGAAATTGCGATCGATCTGCCAAAATAACCTTGCTGTCAGAATTGACATCCCAAACACTCAGAAACAGCCCGTATTTGGTCCCATGAATGACAGTTTTGTTCCCTTTAATTTTGCTCAGATCAACCATGTCTGACAATTTTAAAGAAAAGAATTAAAAAATAATTTCTCAGACTTTTTTGATAGTTTCCAAAGACTTTTTTGTAGAATAAAATTTTTTATTATATTTTTTAGGTGCCTGGTGGAATGAAACGTCGTGTATTAAGGTGGTATGACTATAGTTGGTCCCGTGGTAGAATACAAGGTGGAGGCGATATAAATACAGCGTTAGGTTTACTCCCCGATAAACTGAAGACGGAGCTCGCTCTGCACGTTAATTTGAGCGTTTTGAAGAAAGTGACGATCTTCCAAGAATGCCAACCGGAATTTTTGCACGATTTAGTTTTGAAAATGAAGGCGTACATTTTTACCCCAGGAGACTCGATCTGTCGGAAGGGGGAAGTGGCTAGGGAGATGTTCATTATCGCTGATGGCATTCTAGAAGTTCTGAGCGAAACTGGTAAAGTGCTGACAACGATGAAGGCTGGTGACTTTTTTGGTGAAATCGGAATTTTGAACCTCGACGGACTGAACAAGAGGACGGCCGATGTTAGGTCTGTAGGTTATTCGGAATTATTTTCATTATCTCGTGAGGATGTCTTGGCGGCAATGAAAGACTATCCCGAAGCACAAGAAATATTACAAACACTTGGACGAAAAAGACTGATGGAAGTACGATGTGTCAACAAAAAGCATGCTAACAAATTAGCAAAAGAACTTGCAAATGAACATAGCGCAAACGCTCACCCAGGTGATAGTAGTGACAATAGTGCCTCAAAACGAATTGTAGATAAACTTAAAAGTGATGTCAAAGGATTGAAGAATGTCCTGAAAAAGACCAGGTAAATCATTTGTCTAAATTTCACAATTTTCTATTTATGTTTAAAATATAATTTAGAACGGGGACAACTAGAAGAAGCAACGAGTCAATTGAACTGCAACCACTCCACGGTAGTGGTTCAAAGGGGATGCTAAGGCGAATGCAACGTGTCAAATCCGATGAATATGGGAATGATGACGAACGTTCCACTGTGGACAAGTCTCCGAGTCCAATTGGCGCAGGACTTCCACTTTTGCATAGGCTGCGTCTATTAAAAGAAAAACAAGTCAGTCATTTTGTAGAATTTAAGATAAACTTAGATAACAAACACACATAATTACCACGATTCAATTCAATATAATATGTATAATTTATGCTCAAATCAAAACTCAATTCTCAACATTTAAAATCACTTCACACAATCAAAATGAATTATACACACGTAGATTTACAATAAATAGAGGCGAATAAATGTATAATTTTATCATGACAAGGACCCACTACATAAAAGTAAAATCGATATTCAAAATTATTCTGTAAAATTTGACTCCTTTTTGCTTATAAATGGATTTGCTTTAGTGCTTTAATATGTCAATTTTAGCATAGACCTTATTTGGGTGATCGATATCAAAATTTAGGGAAATTTAGTACTCAATTAGTACTATTTAGTACTAATAAATATATGAATAATACTTCAACTGGTTCACTATTACGCTTAGAGCTGTCAAAATTAGTTCTTATCGTTGAACTTTTTGAAGTTCTAAATAATAGTTTGGAATTAGCACTGTTTAAGATTAACAATATCCAAAGTGGTAATTTGTCCAATTCAGATTTATTGAAATTTGTTTTTCACTGGCAAACAAATTTCTTAATTTTGAAATTTTTATATTAAAGTATGCATGATTTTAGTACACACTTAAAAACGGGAAATTTATTCGGGTCGATTTTACCCCGATTCGGGCTCGGAAAATTTCCCGATATCCGGTTCCCATATGTATTCATCATTTTATAGCCGATGAACAGTAGCCATGGAAGCGAGAGATCACGAGCTCAAACCTTGGCATGGGATTTTGTTCAATGAAAAATTCAAATTTTGAAAGCTAATCGAAATAACCCGAATGATCGAGTTGTGAAATTGTCCCGATTCCCGAGAACCGATTAAATTGAAACAGGTTTTATGTAAACAGTTCAATAGCTGGACCAAATACTGATAGTACTAAATAAACTAGTACTATGTAGTAGTATCAGTTTCGAATGTCTAAATGTAATAAGTTAGTTCTTCGGATTGATTCGCCAGTGAGAATTGAAATAACTCAGAACCTATCCAATTACTGGAACAGGTACTACTACTACCCTAATTTAAAACAAACAATTAGTAAAGCCTTCAGAAGCTAAAACTAGGAAACGGTTGAGATACTTATAATATCTACTATGGTAGTACTGAATAGTATTGGGTACTATTTTTTGTAATTCTAAGATCGGCCAGCCAAATTGAGATTGATGGAAGAATAGGCATGCTTTTATCAAAGTATTCTTTAAGGCTTTCAATTATCTTTTGAAGAATCGATTTTTTTTTATATACTAGTTCTGACACTTGGTGACTTCTTCTTGTGAGTTTAATATTATTTATAACTCAAAATTTATATGCAGAAGCTAAATTATTGATTGTACCTCAGAATGCCGAATATCATAAGGCCGACAAATCATAAAGCCGAAATGAAAAGGCCAAATTAATCAAAAGTCCGATAAAACAAAAGCAAGAAAATTTGCATAAGGCCGAAACACATAAAGCCAAATTTTCAAAAAGCCAAATGATCAATTGGCAGAATAATACACTTGGCCGAGTTAAATTTTGCCGAAAATGCCGATTGGCCGCCAAGGGGCCGAGTGGACCTTCAATTTTTCCTACCGGGTAGGAAATTGTGAAGAAAGCTGTGAGGAACCCGAGACGAAATCTTGATGAAATCGTGAGAACTCCGTACATTCTAATGGATTTCTCATGGCTAAAAATTGAACAATCTGTGAGGAAAACAAGAGAATACATCAGTAACCCATGAAAGTTCCATACATATTTTAAGGTTCTAACGACATCCTCACTTCTTCATGCCTTCCTCACTTACAACCTTTTTGATCCTTAATTTTGAATTTTGAAATAAATCAAATGTTTTTCAAAAAATCTGTTTTTTTACTCCAAACTAAAATTATTACCAATTAATCATATCCGTTAGAATGCTGTGAATATGCCTGTAGGAAGAGTGGAGGAAACCGTGAGGATGGTCTCACGTCTTATTTTACCGTAGGGGGGGGAGGGGTGTATTCACTAGTTAAAATGGGTGGAGGAAGAGTGAAGGAAACCGTGAGGATGGTCTCACGTCTTATTTTAACGTAGGGGGTTGTATTCACTAGTTAAAATGGTACATTTTCTAGGGGGCCTAAAATTAAGTTAAATTAAGAAAGGTGCATTCCCTAGTTAAAATGGGTGCATTCTCTAAGGGAACTAAAATTAGGTTAAATTTAAAAAGGTGCATTCACTAGTTGAAATGGGTGCATTCTCAAGGGTGCCTAGAATTAGGTTAAATTGAAAAAGGTGCATTCTCTAATTAAAATGGGTGCAATCTCGTAGGGGCCTAAAATTAGGTAAAATTGTAAAAGCTGCATTCACTAGTTAAAATGGGTACACTCTCTAGGGGGCCTAAAATTAGGTTAAATTAAAAAAGGTGCATTCAGTAGTTAAAATGAGTGCATTCTCTAAGGGGCCTAAACTTAGGTTGAATTAAAAAAATGCATTCACTAGTTAAAATGGGTGCATTCTCTAGGGGCCTAAAATAAGGTTAAATTTGTTTTTTAAATTTTGGATTCACTAGTTAAAACCAAAATTGCCCTTAATATTGGTGAACTTTCTGAAGTACCTACTTCGAGGAAACTTATATTTTTGAAAAAAAATAATAACAATAAAAAATGCCCATTATTACCGTCTAACACAATTCGACTTTTTTAAATCGGCTATAAAAGTTTTCAGCCTTTAGTATTTTCGGCCTTATGAGAATCGGCCTTCTAACTCAAATTAATATTGCCGCACGAGGGGTGAGCATCTTGGGAAATATTGCGGAGATGCCCAGAATATTAGGAATATTAACTCAAGCAATTTTCTGAAGCTGAATAATTTCCACAACTTTTTACAAATTTCTAGAATAATAAAATATTCAAAATACAAATATTATCATTTAGTTTTTAAAGCAATCAAATCATTGTTGCTTCTAAGTGTTAGCACCTAAATCCACGAATATTGTGAAAGTCCGTTAAATATTCCTCATGCTGTTTTATTGCTTTGTAGCTTTTTATTGGTTCAGAATTTGATTTCAGTAAAATTGCTTGCAGTGGGTCCTTGCGCTAAATCTACCAGCTTTTCATTGAACAACTCGATTACCATTTTGAACAACAAAACTACACTAATAGAAAATAATGTACATAAAATATATTTATTTCAATATTGTTATATTAATATGAATAGATTGACAATCGAATATTGATATTATTCATACGAGTGATAAATATCGTCATTCACACCCTCACTCACTGCTTATAAAGAAAATTTAGACGATTATATACAATCTATATAAATATAGTTATGTGTGTCCAGTGTACATATAGTAGGTATTAGAGATTAGTTTTTTTGTATATTTGCACGACACCTCACTAGGATCGCGAAGAGCGAGCCGCAAAAGCATCCACACAAATGATATCACCACCACATACTCATGTTACTTCTGCAATATCACCACAGGAATCTATACAGGAAGAACCAGAACCCGAAGTCATTGGGGCTGGACTACCTTTGATGCAAAGGTTGCAAATGTTGAAAGCTAAAGAGGAAAAAATTTCCAAGGACAATCAAACCAAGGTACAGTCAACCGTTCAACTCATGAAACATTTTATTATTTTTAACCATAGGTACCTCAAATTATTATTTAGGATTATTTTAAAAAATGCCGATTTTATACGAAGCAATTGTATTTTAGATTTTTGGCTTCTTAAATTACCCTGTATTAGCCACAATTTATTCACAATGTGCATAATAAATGTGAGTACAAAAAATAATTCCCTTTTTGCCACATTTTTCCACATTAATGTGGTCACATAGGTGTCAAAGTGGAGATTAGATTCTAACACACAATATATCCAAAATTGTGGCCACACAATTGTGAATAGCTTTTCTGTTTCTGCATCAATAATATTCAAGGACAAAAACTCAAAATAAAGCTAAAGCACTGCTCCAGCAAATGTAATCCTTGATGAATAATTGGACACCCAATTCCTCTCCCAAAAATTTATTTCCAGATTACAAGTCAAAGACCCTAGTGTAGTTCTCAGGGCTCCAAATGTTATTTTTTCATTTTACATCCGTGGTTGGGAAGTGATGCAAATCCACAGAGTTTGTTGATATTTTTGACGTCGGTTCTGTCCAAAGTCAATCCTCCAGTTCCAAGGGTCCAAAATATAAAATCACAGAAAATATGGCTTCCAAGGTATCAAATGAAAGGAAATGATGTGTAGAGTAACAATCTGAGTTCTTTATTAGCGTTTTCTTATGATTTCGGGGAATTGACTTCTCTGATTTTGTTACACTTGGCCGAATGCGATATGGCAGAAGGCCGTTTGACGGAATGCCATATGGCTGAATTCCATTTGCCCTATCAGAAAAAAGTTATTTGGAGATTTGGCATAATCATAAAAAAATATTTGGGACATTTGGCCGAAATTGGAAGAAAATATAATCTTGCGACATTTGGGGGATCTGGGGGCTCCTGTGTACCAGGCTCTTCCCGAATTCTCGAGTTCTAGTGATCGGAATGAGCTCAAATTTGGAATAAAAGCTTTTGACAAGTATACAAGAACAGTTCCTAAATAAGTTTGACCCAGCGACATCGGGATCTGGGGGCTCCTAAGTACCAGGAACTTTCAGAATTATTGAGTTTTAATTATCGTTATGAGCTCAAATTTGGAATATAGGCTTATGGCAAGTGCCCAAGAACAGAACATCTATTCCTGGTGCTTCCAATTACCAGACTTTCTTGGATAACTCTGTAAATACTTTTCCGATCCTNTGTGCTAAATTTGGAATATTATTATCCATTTCTGGTGCTTCCAATTACCAGACTTTATTTGATAAGTTTGCAAATATTTTTCGGATCATCTTTAGTTCCTACCACAAAATATACAATAAATATGATGAAAAGCTACATAATCCACTTTGTGGTTTCCAACGTTTTTTATGTACAGTTCGTTAAACGTTTAAACATAAAATTGCTCCGTCTAAATGAGGCTGTAGAGATAAAATTATATTTTTTTAAATAATTTCTTTAGATAAATTTAGTAATAGAAGGTTTTATCCCGGATTAAATTTGGTAAATAATGAAAGGTTCTAAAATAGCCTTCAAATAAAAGGTACGAGGTTAACCTTTCAGCCTTAGCAGTATAGTATTGCCATAGTAGAACTTTCACTAATAATTTAGATCACATTAATCCCTCAAAAATCTCAACATTTATTTTCCAATTTTTCTTTCAATAAAGTACTGTACAAAAATACCATA